>JAKMWV010000179.1:0-104705 GCA_025330015.1 Colletotrichum sp. SAR 10_77
CCCCCCCCCCCCCCCCCCCCCCCCCCCCCCCCCCCCCCCCCCCCCCCCCCCCCCCCCCCCCCCCCCCCCCCCCCCCCCCCCCCCCCCCCCGGGGCCGATATGGTATAAGCAAGCCTCCTGGTGCATGGGGCGCGTGAGATTCATCGTGCGTTTTGCCTCGTCGTCTATTTGACCTCAGTTTCTTTGATAGGAGAGTCAAGTACTTACGCATCAATATCATGTGGTTTGGAAGAACTCTGAGAAAAGAGAATGAAGAGGGAACTAGAAAAATAATGCAGATAGAAAAATGGTCTTGGCCCATGCCACAGTGCTGCTTTATACTACCCTACTATCCCTAGACCTTGATGATGGAGTCTCAATTCTGTGGCGAATCAGCGATGAGTTCAGGTGCTCGAGAAATCTGATGTATTGAGTCTAAGAAGTACTATTGGCTGGTGAATCACCTTTTGGGTATCTGTAGACCTGCAGCCTCCTGGCGAAGTCTGCGAATTTGTAAAGCACACTCTCTAGGACAAACCGGCAATTCCCATGGCTCCAGGGAAATATAGGAGACATTGTAACTGCGGTCGTGTATTCCATCATATTCAGCATCCATACCAAGTGAATTTGCTGCTCATTGGGCCGCCACCTACTGAGTCTGGAGGTTTTAGCCGGATTGCGAAGTCCAATGTTTGGTAGCAATAATCGTCTAAGCATTGATCCTTCCCGCAGTGCGCGATCTCAATGTCCTTAGTTGTACATCGATACAACACTTTTATCTAGGTAAGCATAGAATCGCAATCATCCTTGTGCGAACTCCCGCAATTTTGCCATTAACTTCGACTTGGCGTTGAATTATGCAGAATTGTTCTACGTCTTTTTCAAATCCTCAATGCAGTCGCTCCTGGGAAATGGTTTTCCAAGAGAGCGCGGCCGTCAAGCCAGTGGACCGTGCAGAAAGACCTCCAGATCTAAAACCGAAAGTCCGGTTCCGACTCTTCCGCAGTTGAGGCTAGCCTTCGGCTCCGGGTGACGAGTTGCATGCTACTTTGACGGCAGGCATGGCGGCGTTCAGGTTAGGTGGAGAATGTGGGAAAGCCATTTTCCCACATTCGCTCGACGCCAAGCCGCTGGTGGAAGCACTTTTCCCCACTCCATCTCTGTGAAGGGTCATCAGAGACGAGCGAAATCCATTCTGATGGTAACTTCATTAACAATAGTCGAGGAATTGACTTGTTTCTATACAATTATGGTAGTATATCGTGTAAAATGCGGGGTTGCGCATGGCGATCGATACAACCTTGTCCTCGGCGCAAGTCGTCAGGGGCATCTCTCCGATCCGTGTCCCCCGGTTTGTTGACAGCAAATCTCCGAAGGTTTCGTCAAGGCTTAATGTTTAACCAGGAAACATGAATCGTTTATATAGCGGGCGGTCAAACTCATGTTCGACGTCGGGGACTTGGCGCATTGTTGGCCGCCGTTTTCGAGAAGTTGGGCACGACAACTTACTGCAAACATGAGGACCGTCGCTCTTCTTGGGCTTGTTGCCGCTGCTATTGCTACTGACCATGGCCCATCAGTAAGTCCACCGTTACTCGACCCCTGGGCTAATGAAGACTGACAACACGCTTTCTTGATAGTACGGCGGCACTGGCCCTTACAAGTCGGTATGCATGCGGTGGCCTTCGTCTCGTGCCTGGATGTCGACTAACATCAATGAAAGTACTACTTCGAGGTTGAATCACTGGCCAATCATAGCTTTTACCAGCCGCTAGAATCCGCAGTTGGCTCAAACCTCAAGCTGCCCGTCATTGTCTGGGGTAATGGCGGCTGCAAGCCTTGGTAAGGGTGTCCCAAGACTCTTGATGGAATTCACACTGACATGGACGCAGTATGTCCCAAGTAACACTCTTCTCCATTGAATATGCCATTTACTAACTTGGCGAAGTCGGTCTTACCTTCAGAGGATTCCTCGGCGAGGTAGCCTCCTACGGTGCACTCGCCATCGCTACGGGGCCAGCATATGTCGACCCCGAGACCTACGTAGAACCTCCGAGTGACCCTTCAGTCAACGCATCCGGCCAGAATCCAGCTGCTCTTACTGCCGCTATTGATTGGGTTCACGCCAACGCTGGCAAAGGCGATTGGAAGCACATCGACGCCTCTCGCATTGGCGTGTGGGGACAGAGCTGTGGAGGTCTCGAATCCTACGGCGCCGGCCTGAATGATTCTCGCGTCAGTCATATCGGCATTTTCAACAGCGGTCTCCTGAACGAGACTTCAAGCAAAGAGATTGCGGGAAGCCTCAAGAAACCTGTGTTCTACACGCTCGGGGGACCGACTGATATTGCCTACACAAACGTTTGTTGCCTTTCCGATGGTTTCATGCGCATTCGAATGCTGACTTCTGACCAGGGTGAGCGCGACTACGCAGATGTTCCTGCGGGAACCCCCGCTTGGAAGGGAAATCACGATCTCGGCCACAGCGCTGCCTTTGATGCTCCCAATGGCGGAATCCCAGCCATGGTTGGTACCCAAATTTTGCAGTGGATGCTGCGTGGAAACGAGTCAGCAAAGGCGTGGTTCACCGGCGAGGGGCCCAAGTCCATTGGCGTTAAAGATGTCGTCTTCAAGGACTTGGACAACATCAAGGTCACTCCTATTCAGTAAAAATTAGCCGCTTGTTGCCGTATGTAAATATCGCGTGGCGAAGTATTCGTCATGTCCATGCATACTTAATCTTCTGGCACCCGTACATACTTTAGCAATTGAATTATTTCCTATCACCATGCAAAGTTGATACAATTATCACGGTTGCCTCTTTAAGGTAATGCCAGGGTATGAATGCAAGAGACTCTCTCTACTAAAACGCACAATTCACTATCAGCCCGTGCAACATGCCTTTTCAATGACAGTACAACTCACCTGATCACCGATTCTTGCCACGGCTGATGAAGCGCCTAAAGCCTTCATTTGCTTTCTTGGTAAACAACCCCTGATAATTGATTAACCCTCCAATTATGTATACACATGTCCCGAACACCTATGCCGAGTTTCTGTAATATGATTGCCCCACTGCCAAGATACGTTGGTCTTTTCCCACTTTGTGGGAAGGACCCGATCATCCGGTAGTGGGAAACCACTACCACACTACCCCATGGGATCTCCGCATTTCTCAAGGTCAGCTAACGTCGTCAAATCCGTGCTAGATTATGTTGATCATGCAGGGGCTATTAGATGTTTGGCTTTTCGAAGTGCTCGTAATATGTGGGTGATAAAATCCAACAGGCGTCTTATTGTCAATCGTTGAGAGACGCAGGAATCGAAAATGATGGCCAGTCACTCTTTCCTGACATCTTTTGTCTTTACTTTCTTACTACTCGTCATAGTTCAGCCATCGATTGCCATTCCAGTATCGACCACTAATGGCACAGTTGTTGGCGTGGACGATGCTGTCAACGGTGTCCAGAGATTTCTGGGCATTCCCTTCGCGGAGCCACCTGTCGGAGACCTGCGGCTGCGGCAAGCTGTGTCTCTGAGAAAGTCTTTTAGCAATTTACAAGCAGACAAATTCGGACCTTCCTGTTACTCTGCGAGGGACCAAGGCAATTCAAGCGAAGACTGCTTGACGCTCAACATATGGAGACCAACGAATGCGACATCGAGCAGCAGCCAGTTGCCTGTGTTGGTCTGGTTATACGGAGGCGGGTTGACGAATGGTTACACTGTAAGTCATTGTCTCTAATGTGATGAACACCCATGAACATGTATCTTACGTAGAAATATTTTTTAGGCCGATCCCAGATTCGAAGGGACTTCTATAGCACGTATTTCTCAGGATATTGGCAAGCCTATCATTCTCGTATCAGTAGTAAGTTTGTAGTAGACTATTACCAAGTCCTCTGCAACGGGAGAAAGGCTGACCTGATGCTAGAACTACAGGCTAGGCCCCTTCGGTTTCTTGAATGGAAAGGAGATGGCCGAACTTGGTTTGCTGAATATTGGTAATGAAACTTCAAGTTACTGCACGTCATCTTCTACTATTGTATCATAGTCTGACATACCTCCAAATCACAGGCATGCTTGATCAACGAAGGGCGTTGAGTTGGATCCAAGAGAACATCGCTGCCTTTGGGGGCGACCCCAAGAAGGTCACCCTAGCAGGTGAATCGTAGGGTCGGCCAGAGTGAATACTCTTGATCGATGGGCTAACATCAAACAGAGCCGGTGCGGTGTCTATCTACTCCCATATGATGGCATATGGTGGGAGGAATGACGGTCTCTTTCGCGGGGCCATACTGCAAAGCGGCGGAGCATTTCCATTGACGCCACCCAATACGACTGCGTTTCAGAGCACATTTGATTCACTGGTAAATGGAACTAACTGCTCTTCTGTTGTCAACGGAAATGCTTCAGACAAACTGGATTGCATTCGCAAGCTGCCTGTTGAAGAGTTCAGGGCAAAGGTGGGATCGTCGACTGGACAGTCGGTTGATGGTGACTTTACCCGCACATCTATTCAGAAAGCTCTGCCCGCTGGGCAATACATCAAGATACCCACAGTTGTTGGAAGTAGGTTTGATAGGTTATGTCGAGAGTAGTATCTGACAATGCTTAGCAAACACCGACGAAGGCACCACATCGGCGCCGACCGGCATCAACACGACTGAGCAGCTCTTTGATCCAGTAGGTGAGTAAGGACGACACCATAAGACGCGTAATCCTTTCATATTTCTTCTAACATAAATCCAGCTCAGGGCTACTTCCGCCCGAAGTTATTACCGAACGAGACGGTCTCTAGACTCATCAGCCTGTACCCCACAAATCCCCAGTTAGGATGTCCGTACAACACCGGAAACACTCAGTTCACATCTGGGCTTCTCGATAAAATGGCATGCTCCATCTTCGGGGATATAGTCCAGATTGGCCCGGCGCGGATGATTGCGCAGACATTGGCTCGAGATGGCGTTCCCGTGTACAGATATCGCTTCAACCACTTGCAGTCGAACACCTCATCAATGACGAAAGGCATCGGAACTGGGGTGGAGCAGCAATACGTGTTCTCAAACTTAATTCCAGACCAGCCTTGGGACCAGAGCATGGCATATCAGATGTCAGCCTCGTGGATCAGCTTTGCTCATGATCTTGACCCGAACACGGGGGTGTCCGGTATGTACTCCTCATACTGATATGTGTCATTGAATGGACGCTGAGAGTAACAGGAACTGGACTGCCTCTTTGGCCACAATACGGCAAGGAAGGAAATAGTATTGTGTTCAATGGATATGGTTCATGGATCGAAGCGGACACATATCGAGAACCTGGTGTTCAGTTCATCATTGACAATGTCCTGACCGATGGCGCATCGTAGACATGGCGACAAGCGGAATCTTAATCACGATACGGAATGTCACAACTTGTGTAGATATTACAATCGGTCTCTTCATAGAGGTTGTCCCCCGTCAACTACATCGGGCTTCCCATGCTCCAACCACCTCTTCCATCTCTCGCGTGACGCCCCAATGTTGAGAAAGACTGTGTAGCAAAATCCGAATCGCGCTGAGCTCATATACCAAATTTCGAGCAATCCATCCTGGGGATTGAGGATTGACGTTGTTCGTGAGAAACGCCAGCGTGTCTTTCGATACATCAGCCGTCGCAGACGTCGTATTTTGTCCCGTGTCATCTAGGCCTTGTAGAATAACCATGCTCCAGTCCACGGAGGGAGGAACTAGGACCTTTGACAGCCCAGGAAGGGCGAATGAGCTGAACGTCGTGGCCGCCGCAAACAATGCCCCCGGTAGACATGTGTCGTGAATAATTCCAAGAGGAATCTCAGACGCGACCTTGTGGATCTCCATGGCATGAAGCAAACACTTCCTTGCCCGAAGACCCTGCGTCCAGGCATTAGGGTCTATCCTGCTCGGCTCTTCGCGCTTCTTCCCTCCAAAGATGTGCTGCGTGATGTTGTAGTGGTAACACATTCTTCTTGCTCCACGAGCAGTACTGACAACTAGGTCGAGGCAGACCGCGTGCCATCGCAGTAAGCCAATAGTCTTGTCTGATGCCGACAATGTCGAGCTCTGGGCAAGATGGGTTCGCAGAGTTACCAATGCTTTCACGGCTCCAAGCTTCTGAGCAACCTGTGCCTGCGAGCCCTTGTTCAATCTTTCGAAGTCATTTGTAAGTGAAGCCAATATTTCGAGGAGAATCCTAATGTTGAGTAGTCCCGGCAAGCAGTATACTGGGCCGATGTGTGTTCCATCAGGAACGAGTGAATGATAGAGGTCAGAGAAGCGATCTGGCCCACTACCCGTGTTGTGACCGCGAGACACCATTACCTCAATCCACTCATCTACTGTCTCAGCAGCAAAAGCGTCTTCATCGGCAGATAGTGGCAGCGAGTTTGTCGCCGACCAGGTATTAACAAGGTTTCCACTGAATTGCGAGACCACGCCGTCAATGATGCACAGGCCTAGCAGCGTTCTTAATTGCGTCTCTCTCGCCGCCCATGACCTCCAAGCGTGCATCTTCGTCTCGATGGAGTCATGAACCTGTGGCAAGGTCTGTCGGTAAGGCATGAGGTCGTACATCCCACAGTACTGTGCCCAATGCATACTGAGGCCATAGAAAGTCTGGCTGGTCATTCTCAACGTCCGGTTCTAGACGAATGATTAGTCATGGCGGCGTTTATGCAATGGCTTGAAAGTATTCCACTCACTCTGGACAGAGCTGCGTAGATCTGACTCAATAACGCCGTGAGAACGAGTTCAACTCCACTGCACGCGTCGTGCTCCCTCTTGTGGCCGGTCATTTCGGGCCATGACGTCGCAATCGCAGTGTACGCAAGCCTCCACAGTGCTTCACCCTAATTGTACGACGGTCAGAATAAGAATCTCATAGGGAGACTATTGAGTTGCTCACTTTTACTGTGGCATCTTCTGTCCCGAGGAACAGAGAACCAAGAGCGATCGCGTTCAAGAGGAGTGGAGCTGAACAGTCCCGATACACGAACGTAGGGCGATGAATGATCGGAAGTATGGGTACGAACTTGGTAAAGAACATATGTAGGCTGCTGTCGAGGAACCGAGGGGTCAAATCGGAGAGTTCTACATGAGAGGTAACATTGAATAGCTTGAGGGCGACAAACCTTAGTCAGCGGGCCTACTTTCAACATCGAATACTCGGTGACCCGGGTCATCCAGAAGATTATCTTACCGTGTTCGTGAGTATTCCATTGATAGTCTGTACCGCACGATGCCCATCCTCTGCGAGAGCAAGCTCATCGCCATCGGCCGTACTACTGAGTCCAGCAGACTGTACATCCTGGGGCTGATAGGCCGATGGGATTAATCCAGGCATAGACTGATCCCACGTCATCCCATCCGCTGACATCAGACTTTGGAAGAGTTCTTCGGAGTCGGGCCAAAGAAGAGACGAAGATGCAACATTGTGGTTGTTGCCCTCATGGTCTGAAGCAGACACTACGCTGGCATGCATTGCCTGAGAAACATGAGGCGCCACATTGTGTATCGCAACGTTTCCGGCAGGGGGCTGAAAAGGATGAACTGAGGATGAAGCACTGCTTGCAACTCCGGTCGGAGTGAGTTGTGGCTGGGCTCCCTGCTTGTGTCCTTTGACGTGTCTGTTGAGCACATCTCCACGGGAAAAGCACCTATCACATATTGTGCATTTGAAAGGTCTCGATCCGGTATCTTAAGTGGAGGTCAGAATCTGGAAGACCGGGCAGAAAATCCCCTGCGCGCAGTGGATTTTGCTGACGCGCTCGACTTACGGGCTCTTTCGTGTCTCTGAGTGAAAGTTCAGCTGAGGACGTCATTGGTCGGCAGCAGTTGCTAAGAGCCTCTCACCTTGAGGTGTTCTTTCTTTGTGAACCTCCTTCGGCAGAAGGAACATTCGAAATTGGTAACCGGGGCCGTCTCTCGGGATTCGTCGGCCATGGCGGTTGCGTCACATATGCATTTCCCACATGTGCGGTGGCTATTACGAATGTGTTGATGGAGAGAAGAAGAGCTTTTTCCCCAACTTCCCCGCAGCCCCCGCGACAATTGTGCAGACTGCAGCAAATGCCGAAAATCACGCTAAAGAGCCGATGGTGACAAGGGTACCCCTTTCCCACATTCACCCACGGCAACTCACCCACCTTGGACAGTCGTCTTTCCCACTTCTCCCACACGGGTGAGCTCCACATCTCCCACCATCGAGCTGGGTTATTGAAACCGGGGCATAGCAACACGAGCAGCCGATCTGCTACGGTCTCCTTTCAAGCGATATTGATATGATTGTGCCGTGATGGAGTTCAGGCCGATGTGATGGAAAGTCCGTGCGGAGAGCGACCGCATTTCGTGGACTGAGTCAGGGGAACTCTGATATCGGTCTCTAGACTTCGGATATCTTGAACCTTCTGCTTAAGCGATTCAATCACGAGACACGCCCTTGTGGAAAATGAGCCCAAGCGCGGCCAGAATTCACACGGCTGATATTATTTCTCTGCATATCATTTACCACGACGAGACTACTTGGTGTGTGGCCGCCCGATTGGATTAAGAATGTTTGATTGATATGTTTCCCTCACTGTCGCCAAATTCCTCGCGACCCTCATCATTGAACAAACCTCATGGGGCAGCTGATAATCCCCAACTCCGGCATTCTTGAGTACTGCAACTCACCGTCGACCTCAAAGTCCTTCGTGCTTCGCAGGATCACGCGGAGAACAATGTCAAGAGCCCTAGTACACAATCAGTACAAGCTCTTCAAGTTCCGTGACGTCTAATAAACTCACAATCTTGCAAGTGGCATGCCTGCACATCTATGTCTTCCCCTTCCGAATCCCATGTGCGATGCAATGTTCTCTCTGTGCAGAATGAAATCGTCGGGATTCTCAAAGACCTCTGGGTCACGATTGGCTGCTGTATAGCACAGGGTGATTGGCTCTTTCGGATGTATCGTCTTGCCATGAAGACAGACTTCCTTTGAAGTCGTCCTCGCAAAGCCTCGGTATGGGCTGTAGAGTCGCAAGAACTCCTCAAGTGCGGCTGGTATGAGGGACTCATCCTCTCTAAGTCTGTTCTGCAACTTTTTGTCTTTGGAAAGATGGTTGCATATGGAGCCTATGAGAATGGGGGGCGCGACCACGCCCACTACCAAAGATTGTCGGAGGCATCCGCTGGAAGAAGGTGAGAAATGCAATGCGTTGTTATAGTATGGGCCTTACATGAGGTGTTCCTCCTTCAAATGATGACCCTCAGCATCTCGCTCTAGAAGCAGTGAAGACGCTGGGTCTTCTTCTGGATTTCTTGGATGCATGCGGCGGTCGGCAAGGAGGTCTTGTGCGATTTGATACATTTCCTGTGAATTTGCCGTGACCGTCTCACCGTCCTGCATTCTCCAAGCATTCAGCCAACTTGCGGCAGTGACAGCCAGCTTTGGAGCAACATCGGGCTCGAGATTCAACCATTCGGATTCCATGCGGGCAACAAAGTTCGCTGCAAACTCGGCACTGATGTCTCCACGGCCCCGGGCTATTAGAGGCGCGAGCTCTGCTTCCGCATGCTTCTGCAATGGCTCCCGTAGTCGTCTCAGTCGGGCTGGCTTCACTGTGCGTTCAAGCGCAGTTCGGAAGGGGGTATGAGCTGGTGCGTCAAAGTTCAAAGGCGGTCTTCGGATGCCTCTAGGATCGCTTGGTACAACTGCCCTGACACTTGATATATACGTTTCTGAATCTAAAGCTGCTCGTTTAACGTCATCGTACCGCGTGAGAAGCCAGTATCCCCCATACTGACTGGTGTGAATCAGGGGACACTCTTTTCGAAGATATCGGTACTCTTCATAGATCTTGGCGGGGTCGTTGCTGATCACTGCAGCTGACTTATCGATGTCAAAGGGTATGCTGCCCCCTTGGGCCTGCTCTGAGATGCTAATTGCAGCCATACCAATCGTTGAAATCTCGTGACCAAAAGATGAGACGATGTTTGGTTTGTAAAAGCGTGTCGTTGGTTTCTGTATGGTTGGAATGGCCCGGAGACGTGATCGAGCAAAAGTTGAACGCCCAGCGGCCCAGGTCATGTCTTGCAGCACGGCCTAAAGTCAGACAAAACCTATTGACAGACCTTCACTATAACATCCGGGACTGTCTGAGTTGCATTCCACTGCAAGCTTTCGGGTCGTCGAATAGCGAAGTCATCCTCGGCTTCGATGTAGGTGGCCTAGTGGGTGGGAAAGTGGGGTGGTTGTGCTGGCCGATGTGGGAAAACGATAGCCAAGAAATTCGAACAGCCTATTGAGTAGCACAGCGAGAACGTAGATGCAGATGATTTATTCTGTCTAAGATCGGTTTTAATCTAATAGGTAATCCGGGGAAAATCTGGGGTTGGTGTGGAGGCACTGTGTGATCAACCTGGCACAGCTTTATGCCCAGGCCTCTCAGTACAAAAGGAAACAGCCCCATAGACCAGTGTTGTAGCTCAAACCACAGAACTATCTGCTTGCCTCGAGACATCATGAGCCGTGTGTTACCTCATGATAAAGGGGATATTGACCCTGAGCATCTCGAAATTGTACAGAATGATGTTGCCCAACAGCACCAGACCCACTATCGCCCCGTGGATGACGAGGAGAAAAGGATCGACAGGAGGGTCAACCTCAAACTTGACTTGATCGTCGTCAGTCTTTTGGCGATTGAATTCATCGTGAGTTGGATAGCGAAGACATCTGACGCAATCTATCTCGAGCTCACCCAAACCAGTTCTGTGGCATTGACAAAACCAACATTGGCTTCGTCGCGACCAGCTCATTTGTCAAAGATGCGAACCTTTCTCCTGACGATATCCCAAACTCCCTGTCACTTTTCTCGGCTACTTACGTGCCACTTCAGCCATTCATGGTGATCCTGGCGCGTCGTGTTGGCGTCAAGTACTTTTTGGGACTTCAGCTCATTGCATGGGGTGGACTCTGCATGTGTCACGCTGCCATCAGAGGCAGTGGCACTCTTATTGCCCTTCGACTTCTGATCGGTGCTGCTGAGTCTGGGTTCACCCAGATCGGTATGTTTTACATGTCCACGTTGTATCCCAAGTATGATGTCGGCTTCCGAGTCGGGATGTTCACGGGTATGTACTCCGTCGCGGGAGCATTCGCCGGAGTCTTGGCGTATGGACTTCTGAAAATCAGCTCGCCTAGCATACACGGATGGCAGGTGGTCTTCTTGTTTGAAGGCGCTATAACGGTTTTCCTTGGTATCTTGACGTTCTTTATTCTGCCAAAAAACCTTTCAACCGCCTGGTTTCTCACGGTCGAGGAGCGTGCTCACGCTATACGACGAATGGAGATTGACTTGGCAGGAACTCAAGAGGAGGGCGACATTGGTAGCACTTCTGTCGTCAAGCGGGATTTCATTGACGTGGCGAAAGACTGGAAGAAGCTTCTCGTTGTGGTTTGCAACGTCACAACTGTCCTTCCAGTAACGGCTTTCACGACATTTCTGCCCTTGATAGTCCAGGGCATGGGATACTCTGGCATCCAGGCAACTCTCATGAGTGTTCCCCCATTTGTAGTGTGAGTCGCTTTCCTAACCCACAAGGGTTCTTCTAGAGTTGCACTAACTTGCATTCTAGTGGCACTGTCGGTCTTCTTGTCATCGTTTGGCTGAGTGACCATTTCAAGGAACGATCTATGCATACGGTCGGTGGCATGTGTCTTGGTGTCATCGGTTGCATCGTCATGGCCACCTCAACCAACACTCAGCTTCGATACGGTTTCGCTCATGTCTGCATGGCAGGCGTTTTCGTTGGTGGTCCGCTGCTAGCAGTGTGGCTGGCGGGAAACACGCCGTGGAAAGGCACGAGAAGCGTCATGATGGGGATCAATGGATGGTCCAACATTGCCGGCGTTATTGCAGGACAGATTTTCAAGAGCAAGTACGCACCAAGATGTAAGCCTTTGGACCAAACCACGTACTCAAGGTTTTCCAGACTGACAAAATGCTAGATGAGGTACCTCTGATCATAACAATGGTCATTATGGCTTGCGGCATTTGCGGTCTGGTGTTCCTGAAATACGCGTACAAAATGGAGAACAGAAAGCGCGCAATTGAGATTGAAAGTTGGGATGAAACTCAATTTGCAGCTGAAGCCAGATCTGCGATACGGAGAGGGGACCAAAGACGCACCTTCATGTACGGAACGTAGCTTGCGCTTGAAGCTGAAGAGTTACATAACACGAATGATGATATTCCCAAATCAGCACCCCAGAGATAGTCTCTGAGAACAGTTGAGGCTCGGTTTGGTAGATACAGCGTGGTTCAAATAAACTTATTAAAATCAATATTGCAATCAACCTTCAGGATTTTAATGCATTTTAAGGTTCAACAGGTCCTTAGTAAGGTTGTCCCCGTTCGCTGCTATTCGGTGGCCCTAGAACCCTGACCCGAAGCTTGGCATCGTGTTGTCTATTCCGCATCAAACATGGAAGCGTTTTCTACATAAGAAAGTTGGTGATGCTTCGCAATTCCATGAACAACTTCTGCCTTTCGTCACTACTAGTCTAATACCAGTCAAGTCCTCGCGATGATCACGTTGAGGTGGAGCACCAGCGAGAGGTGGAATCACATCTCACAATCCTTACGAAGCTCCTGGAGCTCTTCGATTATCACACTTGCGAGTCAGGCGTCTGAGCGCGGAAAGCGTGGCTCGTCTACAACGGGCGTCTTCGCCGACGAGCGACGCGCAGACAACGGATTCGTCCGCGTGGGATCAGATGTTTGTCGGCAACACCCAAACAGAATATGGGGCCAAGGGGGCACTAAATTACAGTGAGTTAATATGATACAATGAATGGCAACTGAGCGAAACTCGCGGGGTTCCGCTGACGAGCAAACGCGACGGCACCCCACATATTTGAGTTCAGCATGGAGACAGTTGACCCCTGACCAGCTCAGAACATAGGCGACAACTAGCTCAAGACGATTCACTTGAGTAATGTAGCCCGTGTGCACAACTCCAGGTCGCGGCTTGGTGTTCTCGGCAACATGATCAACAGGGTGATTACTATCAATTCCAATCAAGGAGCCAAGCGACCCAGAGAGGCAATGTAACGGTGGCAAGGCGAGCGAGTGAGTATATATAGGCTTGTATGTTTCGCCCAAGAGACCGGATGATATAGGTCCATAATCATTCTCTTTCATCTCACCATCTTTAGAAATGAAGTTCGCTCTCGCTTTTGTGCTTACCCTTGTTGCCGCCGCCTCTGCTGCATCTGTTGATGTTAGCCTGGTCCAGAGGCAGGACAACTGCGCTTCCAAGGGTGGTAAGTCTATAGAATCTCCGAAACTCGCCCCAAGAATCAGCCTAACAGTGAATAGCCAACTGTGGCGGTCCTGGTGACCGTGGGTGCTGCTCTGGCACAACCTGCAAGAGCACTTATGCCCCTGTTGGTGGTGTCGGCATGATCTGCCAGTAGATCTCTCAACTAAAGACGTACGTATGACACGATTATATCACCATGACGACACATGAAAGCTTCAAAAGAATGGTACTGACTTTTGTCTTACGTAGGTGCGAGCGGTTACATGGTGGTTCATAGTTGGGGGTAAAGACTAAGACGGCGTGTCTCGATAAACGAAACGAATACTTCTCCTCAAGGCTAGGACCTCAGAGTAGAATTGAGTTTAGAACCTACATAAGACTATAATTTTACATCACATGTCTTCCCTAAATGGAATGACTTCCAGCCTCCATCGTTGTGACTCGTCAGTTATCGTTGTGTCGAGATTCTCACCCCAGTAAGAGATGAGAGGAATATGACAACCATCCTTAAAAGCCCATGAGATAAGAACAATAAGAGCAACTGGTCTCCGGTAGAAGAATTGGATGCTGTGCTGTCGTCCGCTCAAATTTTGACGGGTGTCCAAAATGCTTGTGATTGTAACGGGAGGAGCCTGGGTGTGGAGCACGTTGGTTCAAGGGCCTGTTGTACTTATCTCGCTGACCCTGATCTCGCTCCAGGGTCAGCGAGTGCACTGCCAGTTCCAACGAGTGGTTGGTGGCTATTGGCAGGCCGCTCGAGAATTGACCTAGCCGACCAAAGGGGGCCACGACTCGTGGGTCGTCTCCCAAGCGCTCGACTTTTCCCGGACAATACCGAAACGGAAGTTATCAACGACACGCATACATCGTGTGGCTAGCGGTGATGATCTAGGAGTGTCTGGCTGCACATCGGAAATAGCTCTAAGCGCTGCAACCTGGACTTCCCGTATCAAATGAACCAACGCGCAGCACCATTCGTGTCGGCCTCGTAATGCAAAACCTATCCATGCACGATCACCAGCCTAAGACTTGGGCCAACAAGTACAATTGATATCACCGCAACATCTGCCGTTGAGGAAGTTGGTTTTCTAAGCATGTTCACCGACGTCTTTCTCTGCCATATATCTAGGCACCTGAGTGTTATTCAATCTTCCGCAAGCCTCCATTCTTGTGAAGGATCAATCGCTGTGTTTTCCGGGTCCCCATCCCAGTAGCCTGTTTTCCCTTCCCGAAAAAGGTTGGATCGAATGATCCAAGACCGTATTTCTAGTCGAAGAGAAGGCGAGTTCTTGTAAATTTCTTCTCCAACGTCAAGTTCAAGGTCATCCACATTCTGATCGAACCAACCAATGCGCTTCACTCTCTCCTCATCCCAGAAAACATACCCGCATGCCCTCAGCGACCTGAAAGGGTCTTCCATCGCCATGTCATACCTATATCTCCCGTCGCCCGAGTCCTCGTAAAATTCCCCATGAGACCACTCCCAAATTTTCTCGACGGGAGAAATGGAATCTTCCAAGGCCGTCTCTTCTGATTTGACATGTCGTGTCTTACTAGATATCCAGCCTATTCGATTCGCGACGAAAAGATTCTTGTACGTCTCGAAGGTTTGATAGAGCCAGTTGCAGTCGTGCTCCAGAACTTTGCGACCGCCGAAGAGCAGCCACCGCTCGTGGAAGCTTGTGGCATGCAAAACCCTGTTGACGTGCACCAGGCCACGAGACAATACCCACTCAACGCGACCATCTTCGTAATCGTAAGCGTATCTCACTTCGTCCCAGCCCCATGATATGTCGTGCAGGGCGCAATCGTTAAAGACTGAACTCGACGTCAGCGTACTCTACATGTGACTCGAGATCTCGGTATATTGAGATTGGAGAGTACATACCAGGTGCAATAAGGCGGAAAAGCGATTCATGCACGCTTCCAACTTGTTCAATTTCCCAAGACGGAGAGGATTCGAAGAACTTGGTCCATTCCTCTCTCACATCGTCCGCTGGCCATAAATACGCACCTAAAGGTGGGAAGATCTTGCAGTATGTCTCAAATCGATATAGTGCTCGCTGGATGCGGTCAAGTTCGGCGTCAGAAGGTGCTTCCTCATGCCCCTTTTTGACGTGAGCCGCAAGGTTATTCAAGTACTGCTTGCCAATTGCATTCGACAGATCTACCACGTTGTTGCGCAGCTGCACGGCGGCAATCCCTTCGGAAAGGCTCCAGTCGAGAGTCGTCTCCGGGTCGCGCTGGAGAAGCTGCTTTCTAGCATCAGTCAGCTCCGGCTGCGACAGACCGGAGGAAAGCAGTCGACGTGCTCGAGTGATCCGGATGACTTCGAGACGAGAGGGAAGATCGAGCTCTCGGTACAAGATAGAGTCAAGCAATGGGGTCGGAAACGAGTGGAATGCGCTATGCAATGTGCGACACGATGCGACTGCAGATAGGAGGCTGTTTAAATCGAAAGAATGCGATAAAATAAGTCTCAAAAGTTCTTGAGGGAGAGACGAGAGAAGAAGCGAGCTTGAGGGCCCGCTGTAGTCTGCCATTACGATGCTTCGAAGCTTCTTCTTGGGCCGGCAACTTGGATGCGTGAGGTGAATTTTTGAGATGAATGTTGGAACGGGAGAAGTTTATGGCCCTGCGATTTAACACCACTGGAAAGTCAGCTATCCCACCCTGTCGGGTGCTTTTGTCTACTGGCGGCTAAACATCAATGCCTCCAACTCGACCAACAGCATCCATGTTGGCTGCGCCTCACTTTACGCGCTCATTCCAGAAGTGACCATGATAAGGTCGCCTAAGCGCGCGGGCAAAGTTGTTAGGTTTTCAATTCCAGACACGAACCAACATGGACGTGAAACTAGGATTGTCATCAGATATTACCACGCTGAAGTTCTGCGCACCTTGCCCGTCAATTGCCCAGACAATTTCAAGTTGGGCGGTGGGCTTTCCACGGCCAAACGGTCAACAAACCTGGCCAACGCGCCATGTTGAGACCGGCGCTTACCTGAAGGTCGACCAAACCAACACATCCGAGATGTTCTCCCCGGTATAGGGTAGACAGGAAGTGCAGAAGTATTTCAAGTATGAAGAGGTCCAATATCCACACGCAACTGAGGAGCATTGCACAACATCCACATCAGCCCAACTTACTTGATTTCTTCTACAATCTTTCTCAATATCATCAACAATACCTGCATCTTAGATATCATGGGTTCCTCGAGTTCCAAGCAAAAACATCCCACCTGGGGTCCCGGCGGAAACCCGTCCAAGACTCAGCAACCTGGTGGATTCCCGCCGGCCAGCTCAATTGCCGTCGCGCCTGTCACTCATACCGGCTCAGCCCCTGTGTGGAGTGACAAAGGCTCCTCGCAACACAACGACTTCTATCGCAACAACACACAGCACCTCCGAACGAATGGTGCCCTAGATGTGTCCAAAATGCCCCCGACGGCACCGTTCCGTGCGCAGTACGAACACGGAAAGCATCTTGACGACCGAGCCCAAGCTCTGGATAAGGAAATGAAACCGTACAAAAAGACTGCCAACCCTCAGGGCAAGACGGAAAAGAAACGCGGCAACCCGAAGTATGGTGGGAATCCACCGGAAACTCGTGAATGGCATAATGGGGCGGCTGAACGCCTAGAAGAAGCCGGGCGGACATGGAAGGGGTAAGTCACTGACCTTCGTCAATTATCTTTCTGAGTTATTCATCTAACTTTGGTTGTTACTAGGGCGGGAGACGCGCGGCAGAAGACAGCGCATGATTTCGTAGGGTATGACAGTCTTCAGGGGCACTTAGGACATAAACAACGCGTTGAGAAGTGCCACAAGTCTGGCGACAATAGATTTCAAACGGCAGAGACGCATAGAAAGGCGTTCGCGTAGACTGAGATAGCTTTGGTAATTGATATCTGGGTATTGGTTCGCTTGGCATTGATTACTGTACAGTTGTTGGGTTAAGATATGGTAAGGTATGTACGGAGTTGGAGGGCTGGTCCAAGAGAAGAGAAACAATGGTATTTCAAAAAGAAAAAGAATAATTCGCATCGCCATAATCATCTAAGAGATTGGGGTGGCAGCAATGTAGTTGCAGTTCTGGTTGTCAAAGGGGCTGCCGCAGCCAACCTTGGTATCCTTGTCGATGAACACTGCTGGCAGATTGAAGTAGCACGTAGGAACCTTGCCCCAAGCCAAGTTGCTCAGGTCAACCTTGTCCTTGTCATCTCCACCATTGAGCGCGCAGTCAATGATGGCACGGTAGTACGGGTCACGGTTTCCAAGTCCGTACGAAGCCATCTTGTCATAAATCTCGGCCTCGACCTCAACCCAGTCGTTGTCACGGTTCGGGTTGGGGCTGTTGCGCATGATGTAGAAGCAGTACTCCTCACCATCCCGGAGGGCCATCCACTGGCGTCCCGGAGCATAGCCGCAGTCCTCGCGCGACTTGACGTTGTCGCGCCTGTCGGCGACGAGGTGGAGCTTAGCGGCACTCATGACATCGTTGGCGACCTTTGGCTTGATGTTGTTGCTGATGGACTGCAGGGCGACGGTGACGGCCTGCTCGTCGTCGTCAACGAGGAACCACCCGCCGTTGTAGAACTTTGTGATCTTGCTCTGGAAGGTATCCCACTTGGGGGCCGGGAGCGAGTCGTACTCAGCCTGGCTGGTCCCGCCACCGGTAGCGATGCGGAGGGTGTTTTCGAGGGCACCCGTGGCTGCCTTGAAGGCGTCGGCTAGGGCAGCGGAGATTGAGCCTTGGTCGATCTCGTCGGCGCTGTTGGAGGCGAGGCCAGAGAAGATGCCGCTGAGCATACCGAAGCCACCAGCAATGGCGGTTCCCTGTCGTGGCAATGTGTTAGCAGGGGTACTGAAAACCTCACAGGCTCATCAGAGTTTGGCAGACTTACAGCTCCAGGAACCAGACCTCCAATCGCACCACCCATCGAAGCAGCGGCAGAAAGCCATCCAAGGACGTCGCCAGGGTCATCCTGGTTTCCTTGGAAGTCGGTCACCATCTGGCCGATCTGCAGACCGCTGATGAGAGTCTCCTTCGTGAGCTGGCGGTTCAGCTCGTTGAACTTGGCATGCATGCCCTTAACCGCTTGGAAGATCCAGTAGGAGTTCTTGCCAATAGGGGTCTTGCCGTATGCGTCGTATTGGTCATCGCATGTCATGTCGTTCAAGGGCTTACACTCGTTTCCAAGTGCCGAGCAGCCGGCGGCACCAGACTTGCCCGATGTGCCACCTGAGACGAAGTCTTCGAGGTTCTTCACCCAAGAGTTCTCGTGTTCTGTTCATTGTACATCAATTAACATGATGGTTCATGTCAAGATAGAGAGTTGCATACTTACCCCACTGAGTCTTGATGAAGAGGTCAAGCGATGCTCCAGAATAGGTATCTTCCCAGAGCTTGTCGGCGCCCTCGGGGGTTGTGAGATCCCATCCTTTGCACATGGCATCCTTGCTATCAAAGGCATCCCGCTTGACGGAGACACCAAGCGGCGAGGCATTGGAAGCGGCCACAATGGCCAAAAGAGTGGCAGAAGTCTTCATGATGGAGGACTAATCTGTGGCGTATCAGGCTAATGAAAGAGGGAAAGCAAGGATTATGGTCCTGAGAAAGAATGTGATGGTTGCTGAAGCTTGAGGCTGTGTTGATCTGTGAGAGTTAAGGATGAGGAGTGGCAACATTGGATCTTATTTAACTTGAACGACCTTGATGTGGAGGGGACTTTGGTGGTGGGATCACAATGGCTGCTTGAGTCTCGAACCCGGTAAGGCTGTCGGCCATAATCGCGATGCCTAGCAGATTAATTAATGTCTAGATGAATTTTGGGGGCTGATGTGGATCGAACGTCGAAGGATCGAGCTTCTTTGGTGAAGAACAGGGACTTTGGTAGAATATTTGGTTCTGTGCCTGGCGAAGGATCCTCAACTTAGATTCTAGCCGCCTAGAGCACCCATGTCAAAGTCTAAAATCAATCCACGGCTACTTTATTGAGGGGGATGGCACTGCCTTTGGGAGCGGCCATCAATGCAACCCGTAAGCATCAAGGGGCCCCATAAGCTAATTTTAAAGGCGCGAAACATGTCAGCTTGCTCCACCATCGCGGGGGCTATGCAGGGAACCTGCAGCTGTGTTCTCAGGCAGTCATAAATCAGGGACTTTGGGATGTTTTCGTAGAGCTTTCTGATTGTTGCCTGCCAGTGCCGAGATTTAATCGCAGTGCACGATAGGGTCTGATCGACAGGAACGCTCGCTTGGCGACGGGAGGCGGCAATTGAATAGGCAGCTCAGAAGAGAGTAACATTGATTCCTGGGCGGGCCATATAAGCGAAACCGACATGCTCGATGTCGAGGACAGTGTTGATTCACTTTGTACGCCGTCTAGCCCCCAACAGTCTTTCAGAAGGTGCGACAGTGTGTGCTGACGGAACTTCAGTGCGACTTAGACGCGGGCGTCGGATGGGCTAAGGCCAACAAGAATGGATAGAAGGATCGAAGGCGCGCGCCTAACCCTGTCAACGCGAATCAAGTAACCAAGTAAGCATAAGGAACTGGGTCGCATGCGAGTTGTCCATGTCAATTCTTCGCGTTAATGTCAAAGACGCGAAAGATTGAACCATACCGATGGACCTATTTGGGTGAACATCTCTTGACCCTCCTCGAGCTGACCCGTTTCGGTACCACTCTACCCAAGGGAGGCAGATAAGACTGTGAGCCGCATTTACGCATGGAAATCCCTTTTGCCCTTGAATAATGATGGTTTGAGGTTCTTCTGCTTTCAACCACAGTCTTGGCCATGCATCCCTCTTCCCCCACATGGGATTCATATGGCCTACTCCACCGCTCTAGTACCCTCGGAGCCCTTTGTCAAAAGGTGCTGATAGAACTTCCCTCAAATCAACCTCGCCAAAACTCATGCTATGTTGGCGAGTTGTCAATGAATCTGAGCGCGTCGCTGTGCCAGTCCATTAATGTGGGATTCATCCAACCAAGCTCAACCATTCGTTCTTCATCCCAAAAGACGTAGCCGCAGGCTCTGAGACGAGCTGTCTCCATTGCGAGGACTATTCGTTTGCGAGCTTCAAAGTTGGGTTGCCCTGACCATCTTTGGGTCACCCAGTCCCAGGTCCTACGTGGCCCGTCTTCAGTTGTATCCCGGCCGACTGGATAGTGAGTGTCTTTATGGGCCCCCGTCATTTGAGAGTACTCAATCAAACAGTGGCCTTCGTAGTATTCGAATGTTTCGCGTAAGAAGCCGCCGAAGTCGCAGACAGGTTCGTCAGGTCGGTCAAATCCCAGTAGATCATATCGTTCCGCCCAGGTATTGCAAAGTGAAATCTCATTTATCTCTTTTAGCCCTCGTGCTAGTAGATACTCAATGCGTGCGTCCCCATAGTAAAGAGCAGTGCGACAGCCTTTGACGCTCTGTAGAGCCAGGTCGTTATACACTATTCATAGATAGTACCTTGGTCAGCAACAATGAAACGAATGGGGCTCTGTCGAACATAGGGTTCCACCTATGTACTTCAAAACTTCAAAACGAGAACTCTAGTTTCAATGGGGCTCAAGCCTACCTTGGGCAATAAGGCGCCAAAGTGACTCGTAAATACAGCCAAGCTGTTCATTCTCCCATGGAGGGCTGCCAGCAAGGAATTGCATTTGTGCCTTCATCCCACCATCTAGATCGTCCACATAGTCTGGGTCTTCGTGTTCAAGATCCTGATGCTGAGGAAACAAGATTCGATAGGTCTCAAATCGATACAGCGCCCGCTGAATGCGGAGGAGCTCTGTGCTGGAGGCGGGCTTTATCTCCACGTGGGGGTGGATGAATTGAATACGTGCGAGTATCTCTGATTCGATCCTCAATGAAGAAGATTTCACGATCTCATGCAGTTGGATTACAGAGTAGGCCTCATGCAGAGTCCAGCGGAAATGATGCGGTGTTTCTTGGTCCTGACGTAGGAACTCGGCGAATGAGACGTTGGCTACCACCACGTGATCCTGAGACCGCAAGAGATCTAAGGCTCTTGTGAAGCGCGCAGCTTCAAAGAGCAAGTCCTTCCCGATCTCTCGCTGGACAATCGCTGTGACGATGGGCGCTGGGAAGGCGTGAAACGCGTGAAACAAGGTGCCGCAGGAGTGGACTGTCGAATCCAGACTGCCAATATCGGCTGAGTGAGATAAAATAATTCTCAAAATCTCTGCAGGCAGCTCGATAACTCGCAAGCGGCCGCCGTTGTTAGGCTTTTCCATCTTTCCAATATATCTTTGAGGGTTGCTTTATTCAAGGTAGTCTCGTGTGTTGTTGACGATGCGGAGGATTTGTTCTCGGAGCGCACCGGCCATTCGGCTTATGATGTTCGCTTCGCGGACCAATCAATAGCGTTACGAGGAATCAGATTCACGCCTGTCTTAATATGAACAGCTGGCGCAAGCTGGCCACAGCTGAGTTCAGCCAATGTTTTTATAAACGTGAATGCGTCCATTTTTAATCGGGCACGACAATAATATCTGCCGTGTGGCAGCATGCCGGAGCTATCGGAGCTAGACCGTCGTTGAGACCCACTTATCCCGGGTCTGAACAGTCCGCAAGGGCCTTCAAATCGGAGGACTGGGCCTCATTCGCCGAACGGTTCAGTTGATTAGAGTAAGAAGAGACCGTCTGCCTGTTCTTCTAACGGATGGAGAAAGTCGAAAGATGTCAAAAAGAGGACGTACGTTATCTTGGCAACCTGCGATTGCCTGGGAAGGTCATGCTGCGCTGTTCCTGGGAAAACACAATGATGAACTCCGACACATTTCCAAAGGATGACTCAGATGTCCAAATGATAGAGCCGGGGTCGTTTGCAAGTTCTCAGCAAGCCCCGACTTGGCAGACGGCCAGCCTGTTGAACCAACATGAACAACGCAGGGTGGCACCACTTGCCAGACATGAGTCTGGATTCCCGAACCGCCATGACGACTTTCGCTTGAACCCCTGTTCGCCCAATCTCCTGTCGGCGTTAGGGGTCTTGCGGTGTGGCTGACCAGGGGGTTAACCTTGGCCAACTCATCGCCAACCAAGAACTCCTCCGACCAAGGGAGCATGACGTCATGTTTCTCACGCCCCCGCCAAGAGTGTGATGGCATCGAATGAGGTCAATGACTGAAGCGCCTGCAAAGCAATGGCCTTGGAATTTCGGCCCGCGCTGGCCTTGATGGTGTTTCTGTAGTTTTGAAAATAATTGACTATATCTGCATGAAGGGTCCCAGACTTCTGTCGGCTGCATCCGATCCCGTGTGTACCTACATTGATCACACAAGGATCATCCCCCGCAACCACCATCTGCGAGATCCAGCAATTGACGAAACACGGAAAGAAAAATGAGACGAACGACACAGACACTGCTAGCTTCGCTAGCTGCTTCATCAGCATTTGCACAGTCAGACCTATCATCAAAACGAGGTCTCGCATACAAGGGCGACGACCACGCCTCCGACAACCAACTTCTGACTTCAGAGAAGTCACTGATCAGCTGGTACTACACTTGGTCAACATGGCCAGCCACCAACCTCAACAACTCAATTCCATTTGTACCCCTCATCCACGGTGTCGATGAAGCCGAGGACTCGTCACTCACAACAAGACTCAACAATCTCCCCTCATCGTCCACCCACCTCCTCACTTTCAACGAGCCAGACGGCACCACCGGATCAGGCGGCAGCAGCATCGACCCCGAAGATGCCGCCAAAGCCTACATTGAGCACATCCTCCCGCTCCGTGACTCGGATTCCCGCAAGTGGAACATCAGTCACCCTGTCGTGACTGGCTCTCCGCAAGGCCTCGAGTGGCTGCGCAAGTTCAACGAGTCGTGTTACGACATTGACGACAATGGCTGCCCGACCGACTTCATCGCTGTGCATTGGTACGGTGACTATGTCGGTCTTCAGAATTGGCTCGGATCGCTGCGCGATTTCTACAACGAGACCTCGCCGGACTTGAAGTACTGGATCACCGAAATGGCGTTGCCGCAGCAAGACACCGATGCAACTTTCACCATGATGAACCAGAGTCTGTCGTTCCTCGACGACGCTGACTACGTCGACGGGTACGCGTGGTTTGGCGCCTTCCGCAAGGATGAAGCAAACGCGTGGACTGGCAACAAGGTTTCGCTCTTCGACGACGATGGTGGCCTCACCGAGCTTGGAGCCTATTACTTGGGTGGAGATGAGCGAGGCTTTGAAGAGGGCCAGAAGGGCAATTTCGCCAGCTCTCTGTCCCCGACAAGAATGCTGCTTTGGTCTACGATTCTGGCTGCTGTGGCGACTGTCTGGTAAAGCCAGCAGCTCGATCTTTGACACAGCGACACCAGAACATACTATGCGAACACGATTTTGACGGACATGATATACCTTTCTTGCATATTCATGTGCCGGTCACATGAATGTTGACGTACGAAGACGAAGAATGATACCTACTAGAGTTTTCCTTCTGTTTCCGGATTATGAGCGAGCATTATACCACAGAGATTAGCATCAAACGAATTGAAACCATTCAACAGACAGTGCGTTCGTCCTCCATGATCTGACCTACAATATCCACTGGCGGACATTGCTGTCACAGCCAAAGTCCGCCATCGTGGCTGTCTGTGCGTGGCTTTCATAGTCCGCTCGCAATTGCTGTTCCGTGATTGGCTGCAGGGAGGCTAGTTTTGACTTCAATGGTCTCCGCCCATCTGCTACCGGGGTTAAGCAAGACAGGGAATCCGTATTCGGGTTCTGTAGAACAATGGAAAATGAAGTCTATACACAGCACGCAGTTTACTGATATATGTATCGGTCAACCTGCCGTCACTTAGAAGTCTGCTGTAGCACATACTTCAATTTGCATCACTCTCCTCCCGATCAACTTCAAAGTCTTGCCAACAGTCTCTGCAGAATGCCGCACAGCAACACCACATGGTCACCGGAAAAGAACATCAAGTCTTTGAAGGGCAAGTCAATCCTCATCACTGGTGGCAGCAACGGCCTAGGAAGACAATCTGCTTTGGACCTTGCGAAACACCAACCCACAGAAATATGGCTTGCAGCCCGTAGTGCGTCCAGAGCCGAAGCCGTCATCGATGAAATCAAGCGACTGGATCCTTCTGTGTCCGTCAAATTTCTTCCACTCGACTTGACTTCCTTCTCATCTATCCGAGAGGCCGCTCGCATCTTCTTGGCATCCGCCACTCGTCTCGACATCCTCCTCTTGAACGCCGGCGTCATGAATGTGCCTGTCGGCAGTGTGACCAAGGAAGGATACGAGATGCACTTCGGTACCAATCACGTCGGCCACGCCCTCCTCGTCAAGCTTCTGACTCCCCTATTGCGCCAAACTGCACAGAGCAGCGAGGTCCGAATTGTCTTGGTCAGCTCTGTGGCGCATAAGTTTGGTCCGTCGGGAGGACTGCAGTTCGACAGCTTCAAGCCAAAAAGAGGTAACAGCGGCCTCTCTCCCAACGCTCTCTATGGCCAAAGCAAACTTGCGAACCTGTTGTTCGCGCGTGAGATGGCTCGCCGATGCCTCGACTGGACTACTGTCTCGATCCATCCAGGAACCGTCAAGACGGATCTGCAACGTTCAGAGAGTGGGCCATTTCTGATCAAGGCGTTCCAGGCAGTTGTGGTTCCTCTGATCGGAGTTAGTGTGGAAGAGGGGGCAAAGAACCAGTTGTGGGCCGCCACCGCAGATGGCGTTCTGAATGGGGAGTACTATGTGCCTGTTGGTGTTCCAGGGAAAGGCAGCACACTCTCAAAAGACGAGGTCCTTGCAAGGAAACTGTGGGATTGGACGGAAGCAGAGCTTAGAGGTATTGAACCTTGAAGCGGCTGGGTATGTTGGAATATCCTCACGGATGGGTAGTACGTACGCCTATCTGACAGACAATGACCCTTGCGCCATACGCTTAAAGAGAACATGAAGTGTTTGCGAAGATGTTTCGAAATCCATTACAAGAAGTCAAGGCCAATATCAAGGCTGTATGACGCCTTTGAAGAATCAGAAGGAGGGGACAGATGTGAAGAGGTTGAACCAGGCCACCCAAATCCAGACTGCCAGATCTTAGTCTTCACGTTGAAGCGTCTCGTGAAAGACTCGAGACTACCGTTGGAGCGCATGGACTTGCCGCTCATTACTAAATCATCGGCAGCTCCGTCTGGCAGGTGGACCTGAATATCACGAACTCTGCAGTTTTCTGGCAGGATTGGCGGCACGAGGGTACCACTCTTGCACTTCTTTGGAGCTGTGGAGGAGGCATCGCAGCTCTTGGGAAAGAGATCGTCATAGAAGCTGGCCTCCTCAAGCCGCATGACTTCTGAAGCAATTGCAGCGGCTAATGGCGCGTCCCATATTCCCTCCTGATGTTCATCTGTCGCCAGAACCCCGATAGCCTGGCGCCTGGTGTAAGGGTTTCTGCATTTCAGGCCAACGAAGTAGAGGGGAGGGATGATGCCCATATCGGCCGTGAAATTGAAACCAGGATGGAGTCCGTATGCCATCTCTTCAACCATCATTGGCAGAGCGAAGGTCAGTAGGCTCTGCGACAGGCTTATGATGGACTCAAATTGCCGGAGATGTTTGTTATATATCGACTCGTTCGCTGGTTGGAGAGTCGTATCAACAATGATCTGGGCCATGGTGTGGTAGATCGGGATTAGGTGGTAGGCAACCTTTTCTTTGGATGATAAGTTCGTCCACCAGCTGCCTTTGACGCGATTAAAAGTCTGGAGCCAGACGCTGAGGTCATTCTTCAGTCGCTGCTGGGCACTGAGGAGCTCAAAAGCGTGCGAAACGTTGTCTTCCGGGGTTTGGCGACGAGCTCGCTCCTGTAGTTCGTAGACGGCTGAGAGAATGGTGTCCAACTGCTGTCTCGCCCCGTCAAGTGAAACGAAAGAAGTCAAGACTGTGATATCTAGGCGTGGTATCTGCGCAGAAAGTTTCGCGTTCTGTAGCGCGGTGGTCTTGACGAGCCTTGTTTGGACATCGAGGCGCAGGAGCGCTTCGACTAAGGCATCTGGTGGGGGGCAAATTTCGGAGTTGGGGTCCTTCGATGGACGCGGTAATTGTTCAAGTAACTTGAGTCCGCTTCTGAGATGGGCATATCCGGTTTCGAAGCGTCGTCGTACAAACTCTACACAGACAAACAGTATGCAAGACGCGATGGCGACGCGGATAGACGTCGTATTTTGCGAAGACAGGTTTGTGTTTAACAAGGTAATGGACTTGTTGTAATGGCGTAGGATGTTGCATTCCCTGGTGCCTTGATCTAAAGGCCTGTGTTCATTAATCGTGGTGCCATTGAGCTCAATCTCGTGCGCGGACGCTAGTGCTAGCATGGCATGCAACACTGCCGGCTCGGTTGAGCCCATTTGCAGGACGAGACTGTGCCAAAAGCCGGAGTGAAAAACCCCAGTCAATTTGATCGTGGTTCGCCTCATGAACCACTCAAATTGTCTCTTTTCAAAGTCCGATAGCTGGCTGATGGCTCCAGTGTGGGTGTTGTAGATGGAGATCGACAGACCTGGTGCTGTGGATCTTGTTTGCCGGTTTCCCCGGTCCCAGATTCCGTACCCATCACAAGTTCTGCCAGTGAGGATGCATTTTCGACAGGCTGGCTTCGTTTCGTCGCATTTGATCTTGCGGGTTCTGCTCTACGTTAGGAATCCTGGCAACAGCTGTAAAGAGGATAGCTAGACAGGGTTTACCTGCAGGTTTTGCAACCTGTCTTCACTCGGACAATTGCCCGCGACTTGGGCTTCGATCCGCCCCGCACGCGGGTCTCGTCCACCATGACAAATCAACGCTCTCTAGGATCTTTCAGGAGATGCAGTATGTACGTGAGTCAGAGATGAGTTGGAGTAGTACTCAAGTAGACCAAACACTTCGAAGCCGGTATGTTGAGAAGCAAGGTTCAAAGGAAATGGCGAGTGTGGGACAAGCCGGAAGACACTTGATCGCATTCGGATTTAAGAAGCTTATTGGCGATTGGCCGGCTCGCAATTGACCAAAGGTGATTGGCTCGGGCTTTATGGAGAATACGACCGATCATCAACGAGAAACAGGGGATTCACCAATTAGACAACAAAACTTCTCGGCCGATAGCCCGGCCGAAAGGCCTTTGCAACCAAGTCACCCTCGGCACTGTCCCCGACTCAGACGGTACGGGCTTTGCTTACTCGACAGGTTGTCGCCCACGCGGGGAAAGTCAATTGCTAGCGAGTATGCAAATTGTGAAAGTCTTGGGCCTAATCGCCGTGAATCCAGAACATTATTAATGCTGATGGGTCGGCACCGGCGACGTCACCTGTAGGACCAATGCCTGCAGCCAAGCCCGAATCGCATGCGCTTACAGTTGCCGAAAGACATCATCTGATGCTTAAAGATCAAGAATATCGAAGGCAAGACCATTTAGGTTGAGGCTTCGTGTCAGTCTTGGCCATGACAAACTTCAACAAATGCCTCCTACGGTTAAGAGCACGGCTCCCATTGACAACATGATGAAAGCTGCCGTGGTCAAACAAGTAATGAGCTCCGAACTGTCCTCTATGATTGTCAATTTTCATTTACTGACCCTATTGTAAAGTTTGGTGTCCCGTGGTCGATAGAAGATGTTCCCGCTCCCTCCGCCAAATCCCTCGATGACCATGATATCCTCATCAAAGTCGCGGTCGCATCGTTCTGCCATACCGACATAATGGTATTAAATGGCGCCTTCCACGACAAGCCAAGCGGCCTCCCAGGATCCCACGAGCCATCTGGCACGATCGTTGCCCTAGGCCGGGAGGCCGCCAAGAGCTTTGCCGTCGGTGACCGGATCATTGCCATTGGAATTCGGGGTCCCTGCGGCAATTGCATGGACTGCAATGGTCCAGAAGAGTTCCAACTGAGCTGCAAGTTCAACAAAGGCTACGCCGGCATCTCTTCACCTGGAGCCTTTGCAGAATACACCGTGCTAGACGACCGCTTTGCCGTCAAAATACCGGATGAGTTGAGCTTCATCAAGGCGGCCCCGCTGACCTGTGCCGGATGCACTAGCTGGCGCGCTGTAAAGAGAGCAGCAGTCAAGCCAGGGGGATGGCTCGGGATCGTCGGCAGCGGAGGTGGTCTGGGCCATCTTGCAATCCAGATTGCGAAGAAGCAGGGCATCAACGTCGTGGGCATTGAAGCACGAGATGTTGCTTTGGAATTGACAAGAAAAGCTGGTGCCTCGGCCGTGGATGTCAGACCTGGGAAAGACGTGATGTTGCAGCAAGTTCGAAGTCTGATAGGGTCACGGGGTGCCGGTAAGGGCGACGACTTGTGCGATGCAACAATCGTGCTTAGCGATGCAGAGCCGGCTCTTGAGACGGGCATGATCATTACAAAAGGGCACGGCCTAGTGGTTGAAGTGGCGCAGCCCAAGCGAGTCAATTTTCCGTTTGAAGAGATGATATTTAGAGACATCAGGGTGATGGGGTCTAATCTCTCCAGTCGATCAGAGCTTGCTGATCTAGTGAGATTTGTCGTTGACCAAGATGTGGAAGTTGAGACAACCGTTTTCCACGGGCTACAGAGTTTACGTCAAGTTTATGAGTTGTCAGAATCTGGAGCCTCGGCGGGAAAGGTCGTGGTCGTTATGGACGATACCCAGGTTTAGGGTTCATCCCAAATTTTACTGCTATGCAGAGAGGATTGAACCCCCGCCTTACAAATTCTACAACAATTCCACAAGGCGTCATAAATAATTTGTCTTGATCCCAGGCTGCTCTCAGAGGCCGCGATCAGTCGTGATGGGTATGTGCCACAGACATGTCTCGATTAGTCGTGGATCACAATGTCTGTGGTCATAGAACGCCACCATCATGTTCCGGAATATCGGGCGGAAAATCGGCAAAATACTGCGATGAATCAGAGTCAACACCGTCACCAACCCGCACATCTTTCGAAATCATTGTACGGGATACACAAATTGTAGACTCGAAAGAGATGAAGATTGTCATTCTGCAGATTGCCTCTATCATACCTACCGATGAGAGACGTGCTACCGCAACTTTATCATGGAACTTTTGGGATCTTGTCTCCGATTGCACAGAGTCAATCACACCTCGCGCCCAAGTCTGCATTGTAGCGGCAACAATTCCACATAACTGCTCTATTGGAGCCCTGGCACAACACAGAAAGATTTCTAATATGGAGCAAGATTGAGTCACACCGAGGAACTTGCTGAGCCGCTCGAATTGGGAATCATCCCGAACCCAATCGGCATGCCGAATCTGCCTCTTGTGGACTCTGACTGGGGAACACCGCCCACTTCACGAGGCAAAAAGACCTTACGTTTGCCATGTACGCCAGCACTGGCCAAGCCTCGGCCGAACTATCGCTGCCGACTGATGAAAATAACACTTTTTACATTACAGGCAAGACCTCCGATTGGCCAGGGCCACATAGACTCTAGCGAGAACGAGTGTAGGAGATCGCCAAGCCCACTACGACCTCCGCCTGTACGGTAAACACCGCTCGCCTAGGGCAAAGGTCCTCGTGCACAAAGCGTCACGAGCGGGCGCAGAGCTGTATACTCCAGTCGTCTTGATGTAAAGATCGCTTGGAAATCTGAAACCATGCGGCCTCAGCACAGGGTAAGCTCCCCGATCCCCAACACGATCCCCATTCCGCATACATATACTAAGTTGCTGTAGGCCTAGGCAATTAGTCAGATAGCGTAGATAGCTAAGACCGTGGCGTTCGTCTGGACCATTAAAAAGCTCGGGCGATTTCCCGATTTCCCACTGATTATTGAGCTGCCATGAGACGCCCTGATTGACAATGATCACGAAAGCAACGAAAATGAACTCAACGGCATCGACGGAGAATCACGGAAAATCAAGAGTTCCACGACAAGCGTCGAATTCTAGCCCTAGCGACAATGAGGCAGTAAATGAGCCAAGCCCCGAAGCTGTCAAGTTGGCTCAGGGACGTAGAGTGGGTTCTGGCCCTGGAAGAAAGCCCAAAGCGTGTAAGTACGCCTATCCAAAAACACCGAGTGATGATGCTAATCATCACGTTAGGCCTCGAATGCAAGAAGTTGAAGATGAAATGCGAAATATTCCCTGGCGATAGAAAATGCAGGCATTGTCTTCGACGAAAGGTTGACTGCATCATCAAAAGAACATACATGGCCCAGGCCGACTCGGAGGAGTCACGAGCTCAGAGCTCGCCAAGTTACGAGTGAGCTATCAAGGGAAAAGCATCGTGTGTACTCCAATACTAACAACCCAAAGAGAAAAGATCGATGCGATGCGAGAGGAAATCCAGCAAATGAGGCATTCATTGGATGCTGTACTGGGCAGAGGACAAAATCACAATTCCACTGAGAATCATCAGCTCAGGAAACAACCAGACGGTACAGAGAAACCCGACAATCAGTATGCATTACATGTTGGGGCGACGCCGAACATTTCGAGTCCGCCCAAATCGTTGTCCGCGCGGGATGGCTCCGCGCGGGGAATAGGGGGGCGGGATGCCAACACGCGATTGGCCATGACCCGTGAGGATTCGCCCAACCCAGTTTCTGATGATGATCAACAGTACGGCCCTGAGACATTGGAAGAACCGATGGGTAGCCTCTACGAGGTGACGCGACTTAGGAATGTCCGAAGTAACCAAGCAAACACGCCGCAACCAATACCAGCCGACGATAGCAAGTTGGATGATTTCATATCCCGCGGAGCCATATCTGAAGAGAAGGCCGAGGAGTTGTACAACATGTAAGAAGTGCCCTGCCCCTCTTCCTCAGTGGCCATCCGGGAATACTTTTGCGGTCACTACTAGAAGGCAACTCGCTGACCAATCTTCGTTGCAGCTTCCTAAAGACTCTGAATCACTACCTCTGGGTCGGTCTCGAACAGGTTCATCCATCATGGACATCAGTGCGAAGATCGTCCGAACTCCTCGTGGCCACCATCCTGACAGTCACTGCACTGCACATACCAACATCGTCTGACATCTTCGACGTCTGTTATAACGAATTCCTCTCGCTTGTGTCATCCTCAATGTTTTCTCGCTATCACTCGGTCGACGATGTTCGCGGCTTATGCATATCAGCGTTCTGGCTATCAGAGCACTCGTGGAAGCTGACAGGCCATGCTATACGTATTGCAACTGAGCTCGGCATCCATCAATCCTTTATACACGCACTCGAGGGCGACAAGGAACACTTCCTGAGGGCAAGGCTCTGGTATATGCTTTACGTTTGCGACCGTCACTTTAGTATTGCTTATGGTCGACCTCCTACTGTTGCGGAAAGTGTACAATTACGGGAGTATGAACTGTTCCTAGCCAGCCCCTTCTCTGGTGTGCTCGACATCCGAATCCTGAGCCAAGTCAACCTGATGCAGATTCTAACCCGTGTCTACGAACGATTCTCTGAACGCCCTCTTTCGACCATCGAAGGGACTGCTGCAGCAAATGGGAAAGCGACAAAGGTCAACGAGCCAGCAGGAGTTAACGGACCGCCCAAAATCTCTGCGGCAATGCTTGCCGAATCCGACTTTGACACCCTCCGAAGCTTCAACGTCGAAGTTGATCACTGGCGTATGCGATGGTACCCTCGACAACCACCCAGCCCTTTCATCGGACAGTTCACAAATAAGGGAGTAATTCTCTACTCATACTTTGCCAAGCTTCAGATCAACTCCCTCGCGATCCGCGGTGTATCGATCAACTCCGACAAGTTGTCGACCGAGCGCAAAGAGTTCGCCAATATGGCAATCTCAGCTGCATCGAGCATTCTGACACTGGTTCAAGAAGAGGAGGACTTGAGGAGAGCCCTCGTCGGAACGCCTCTATACGTCCACACCATGATTGCCTTCGCGAGCGTCTTCCTGATGAAGGTTGCCGCTAAGTGGGGCAGCATAATGGGACTCAACATCGATTACGCCAATGCTTTACGGCTCCTGAACAAGATGATAGCTGTTCTAAAAGAGGCAGTGGCTTCCGAAAAGCACATGCTGAAGCATATCGGACAAGGACTGGAGAAGATGTTGCAACGCATGAGAACGGCTCGAGTGCGCCAGGATAACAGAAGAGAAGGCGTCAGGGAGACTACTAACGCCGATGCTCGTCTGGAATCATGTGATTGGAGCCTTGGCTCTTCTTATGGTGTTGATGCGGCTGGCCCCAACGGCCTAGACATCAGGGATTCTGAACAAGATCTGTTTAGTCCACCCGGGCTCGGGGCTCGAGGTACAACCCAGAGTTGGAATTCTGAATCATTCCATGAGCCGCGACAGGAATCAAACATAGCGCTTGCAGATTTCGGGGATGACATTACTGGCATGAACGACACTCTGGTGTATCAAGCATTTGGGAATGGGTCAGCTAGCGATGTATACAACATGCTGTCTAGCCAGTTCTTGTATTGAGGTAAGATGCCTGCTGTGTCGAACGTAAGACATCAGGAGCGGAAAACACAGACCTCGGACAACAATATTGTTTCATTTAGTGAACATTACGAGAGAGAGGAACGTTCAACCTGAGAGGTTACTAGTCTATTGCGCCATGAAAAGCCATTGCAATGGGCCGCTACCACAGTGCTTAATGCTGTCGAAGTCGTGTACGCAGAGATAACGCCTGCACGAAATGACCACCGCCCTATTGCACTTGCTTATTAGGGTTGAATTTAAACTATGAAGAACACTGTGGACAAGCCAACTCAATCGTGAAGGGCGCTATTCTAGTTGAATCATATCCGTGTAGGCGATGAGGGAATAGGTCCCAGTTCTGTGGCGCAGCGCCATGCGCAATCGACGATGGGCAGTGTACCAATCTCCGGCCGAACTTAGTCAACCAGCGCTCCTCATAGCCGTAACGGACCATCATGATATTGCAAGGAACATTTTGTGGAATGGGATTTGATGACTCTTTCCTTGCGACGTTGACGTTTGAAAACCAAGTGTCCTGACAGACAACAAAATTATCCCCGGGGACGTATGCCATTTGTCCAAAGGAAGCATTTGTTTTTAAACGTATTCCTTCGCTCATAGTGGCGACGTGTCTTCCGTTAGCGACATTAGTGACAAATAGGCGTTTTACTGAACCATAATCAGCCATTTCCTGTATGTTTACAGGTGATTTATCGAAGCTCTTCTGCTCAGAATTGACGGGTCGTCCCGAGCCAGACTCAACATTCGACGGTTTACGATCGATCTGAAACGCCTTGATTGCCATCAAGGCACCGGAGGAGCTGAACGCTAAAGAGTCAATAAATCTCACATTTAAAGACGCAAAACTACGCGTCCAAATTGTGGCACCGGTATTGGAATCCATGAGCCTTGCATTGTAGCCGTGTGAAACAGCCAGTTGCGCTCCGTCGGGACTGAATTGAATCGTCATTGCAGATTGGCAATCCTTCGGATCCTGAAGTGCTTGTAGCCAACGGCAAGTGCAAGAAGGAAAGTTCCATAAGGAAACGCGTTTCATATCTCCGTTGGTTATGGCAATAGACGAGCCACAAGGTGAGAAAAGCAACTGTCTCCAAGTATCATCTAAGCTTGAAGGCTCGTACTCGTAGCTTACGGACTTCAATATAGCCGGATGGCGGGCTGAGCAATCGTAGACGACAAACCCGGCAGACGACGCAACCGCAAGAAAAGCACCATTTGAGCTCCAGGCAGTTGCAAAACCATCGTCTACCTTGGTTGGAACCTCCCATGGTGTGTCAAGAATCGCAACTTCGGATCCCATTTCCTCGTTCTCGCTACCAATGTGCCACAAAGTAATTTTGCCGCGCGATGATGCGATGGCTAGACGCAGACCATCTGGGGACAGAGACTGTCGATTCATTCCAACACTATCGTCAATGCCTGTGGTACGATTTGAAGCGTGCTTGACAAAGCCCAGGGCGTTGGTGTTTATGATCTTTACTGCATTAAATTCTGCAATAAGGTGCTGTCCATCCGGGGAAAAGGAGACATATGTGCCATAGTCCAATGTGTGGACTAATTCTGGTGGATCTTTCAAAATATTCCATATTTTGAGATAAGAATAGTCGCCAGTGTATGCTAAAAGACCATGCTGGTTAATTGTGGGCCTTTGGCAGTGGACGGAGCTGATGACACGTGGCGAAGAATGCGATGCTGAAACGTTCGTCCCGTTCAAATCCCAAATGAAGGCCTCCATGATAACATCATCCCAGTTGGACCGTTCTCCTAGAGGTGAACTTGAACCAACCGTTGCCAATAGAAGGCCTTCGTCAGATGCTGTGACCTCGTAGAACATCTGTCCTCCTGGGGCTGAAAGACTTTGGATGAGCGCGCCTGACTCCGCATCGTGGACATGAATAGAATTTGACCGCTCGTTGTCGATTACAGCCATGATCTTCCCGTTGTGTGTGAAATGAACTCGGCCCAGGTAACGAAGGTGAAGATTCGAGCGCGTTCTTTTCGTACCTCCCGCAGAGGGTTGCCAGCAGGTATACCAAGTGTGAATGATATCAAAGGTCTCGCTCATCAGATAAACGTTCCCATCGCTCAGTAAACACAAGACTTTGCCAGTTGTTGCTGCCGACACGGTAAGAACTTCAGAGAAATCGTTTCCAATGGAAAACGTGGTTTCTAGGCCCGCCACCCAATCCCACAGGAGGATGCCATCAAAACTGAGACCAATGATAAGCATGCCACGATTTGTGAAAGTGATACAATTGATGTGCCTCATGTCAGTATTCCTTTCCAATAAAACTCCAGAAGTCACATTCCAGATGTCGACCTCATCAAACGTGGCGACGGCAATGTATTGTCCGTCATGAGACCATACTACGTTTTGGACGGTTGACTTGTACTGGTGAATAGTTCGGCTCGTCACGTCCCAGTCTTCGGCAACTTCGGGCATCTTGACGATCCAGCCTGGAATCTCGCATCGAAACTTTTGTTTAACCAACGAAGCCTTGGGTGCGAAGATCAAGGCGGACACGTAAACTTGGTAGGGTGCGAGATTAATCGCGTGCTCGTTTTCGGCAAGGAAACGCCGGGCATCTCTCAGAAATAGCAAGGCTTCTGACTGCATGCTACTCCCTTGGCTGGAGACCATGTCTTCAAGAGTTAGCAAATCTCGGGGTGCCTGGTGAAGGAGATTCATCCAACTCATTGCTTCGAACCAATAGAGCAGGTATTGTGTAAGGAACTCATGGGCGTTCTGGACATGTAGTCCACTACCGGACTCTCTGAGGTGCATGACCCAGTAACGACATGCGTATTCGAGAGACCGAGGGATGTGCTGGTATATCCTTTCGCGAGGAATCTCGTCTCTTCGAACTCCCGGGTCATCCAGTCGGCAAAGGTCGTTTCTCAGTCCAAAGCCGGATTGACCACCCATAACTTGCAAGCAACAGGCGAAAAGGTCCTTGTGTGTAGACTTTTGGTCGATCCAGAAAGTTTGATCGCCGCTGGAGTGGGGCTGTAACAAATACTCTCGGAATGACAAATGGAAAAGCCTGACTGACTGTTCTGGCTGGTCATCCTCAGGCACATCCAGGACGGAGTGGAGGCTGTTCAACAGGTAGCGGATCTCGTCATTCTCGATATCCAAGAGCTCTCCAAGCGAAACGATTGAGAGTGGATTCGCTAACAAAATGATGGCGCCCACGACCTTGCGAAACCGCGCGAGTAGCTCCTGGCGTTCGAGATCGTCCAGATCCTCTACCAGTTGATCCAGAATTGGCCTGTATGTGATTTCAATACCAGTCCGGAAGCCTTCACTTTGACGCAGGACTTTTTCTAATTGTGCTTGGGGCCTAAACCTTCGTCTTCTGTCGTCGATGAATTTACAAATGGTAGATGCGTAGATGAAAAGTGGAACAGAGGCTTTGACGAGACGTGTCACCACATTGTCACCGGGCCAATCTTGATCAATTGCATGAGACACACGGATAGCCCCTAGTTCACTTTCTATGAATGCGCGGATGTCGTGTTCGATGATGGGCTCGGGTATGTCGTGTAGTGCCACGTCTTGATGAGAACCGGTCGGCACATCTTCGAGGAACCCCAGCCGAATTGAGACCTCGGGGCGACTAGTTAAGAAGATTCTAGCATTAATGTTGCATACTGTAGCTAGTCTGGAAAGTATTTTGATGATGAGTCGGCTGCTTTCCAGACTCTAATCGACGTGTGAACGATGCTCGAAACCGCACTCGTCCAAAGCATCGACGACCAGAATCAGGGTAGGAAAGGTGACACCGGATAGCTCGACACGGCTAAGTGGGTCCAGTATCAGCTTAGAGAATTGAGCCTCCAGGGACTTGTCCGGCAAGTCCTGGTCTTCATTGATGGCTCTGAGAATAAGATTCTTGAGAGTTGGAACCCTTCCAGCGATTTGTCTTGCGACTGTGGTAACGAACAGTTTGGCCGTGTTACGGCCCTCTCGAGTTCTGTTGAAGAAGAAGCTTGCAGCAAGTTGACCTCTATCGGCAAACATCTGTGCAACTGTCTTTGATATGGTGGATTTGCCAGTGCCCGCTGGGCCGCGCAACCAGAAGATGCACCTTCCGTCCGGGTCGTCCGCCCACTCCAAAACGTCGCGAAGGAGGTCTTTTCTTGTATCGTGATGGCAAACTCGCGTTGACCCATTATCGTAAGAATCGAAAGCGGCGCCCGGGGCACTGGGAAGACTTTTGATGTCCTGTATGTCTTCACGCTGAAGCGCGAGATGCCTGGCTGGGTTAGAGCTTCGCTCGAGCGCATGGGTACGACCTCACATACATGTGATCCACCTGCAAGGCTGCTAAGAAACAGTCCCTCCAGTGGCGTAAACTGTCAATGTTATAAGACACTTCAGTGCTTGTGAACGGCCATTTGAGTGATTTTCCGATCATTCTCATCCGGCTGAGATTCTTGCCCGGGTCAAGTCTCTCTGTCAACTCGAGTAGCATCTTCTCGCATCTTTCCACATCCTGTCGGAACGTTTCAGAGGCGTTGAGCTGCCTTCTGTGGCTCTTTTCCGAGCTTTTATCCCCCAGAAGATCTTGGATCTGGCCAATAATCCGGGCAAGAGCATCGCTCTCCTCCTTCAGCTTTCGGATGTCCTCTTTCGCATTGCGTGCTTTGCTTATGTATTCGCCACAGAAGATTCCAAGTTTGACGGAGAGATCAACGACGGCTATGACGTTTGCGAGGACGCCAACAGCCTCCATAGTTGTGGTTGAAGATTCACTTTGCCCGCTAGGAACCAGATTTTGTCTGTGCCCGGGGGGGAAGAGAGTAGTCGCAAAGAGCCTTGAACTGAACCAAAGATTGACTTTCCCAAAAGACTCGATATCTTGTATGTTAAAAGTAGCTGATGATGTTACGTTTCAGTAGAAGGCTGAAGAGATTGCCATTCTGCATGATGCCCGCCCGAGGGTGATGAGGGGAAAACGAGGGCATGGCGAAGAGGGGTTAGCAAGTCGTGCCCAATCAAGATCGATTAAGACGTGCGTGAGATTTCGAAACCTCAGGCATTATCACTGAAACCTGCAGCACGTTGGATCTTATCTTCTGCTACGAGCCGCAGCCTGATTATGGATGTCTGGTTACACTCAGGGACATCCACCAATGAGGGAAGGTTGCCAAGGAATCGCATTCCGCGTGTCATAAGGGCCAGAACTCCCTCATAGACAAAAGGTTCCAGAGCTTCAAGAATGTCAAGATTGATGGATGTCTTTTCTTTTCAATTAATATGTATTGTGGTGTGGCTGGTATCAATGCTCCGTCTGACTACTCCGCTCTGCCCTTGTGCTTTCCTCCCTTGCTATCCAAATCTCTAGGTGGTTGTATTGAGCCAAACTGATGCATGACGCCTTGGCCATCCCGTGATATCCAAAACTTAATCATGAAATAACGCCCAGTAAATGTATTGTATCGCGAAACTCCGTCTCCTCTAATCATCGAAGAGTCACCAGCCAAGGACGTTGAACCAGCTCTTGCGGGGGTCTTCGACGGCGCCGTCAAAGACCTTTTGGCGGGCGGCTTCGCTCTGGGGGTCCCTGTACTTGGCGAAGAAGCGGTCCATTTGTCGTGACTCGGTCATGAGTTGCGAGCGGACGTTCATGGCGATGGCAGAAACTGTGACAAACAATGTTAGTAGGCTGCTTCAAGGGCGTTGACGTAGAATGTGAGGCTTACCAATGCCGACGGTGATGGCAGCAGGCAAAAACCTGGCAACAGCTGGGGAGGTGGTGGGAATTCTGGTGGGTTGGTTGACCATTTTGAAGGTTGTTTAGTGGGTTGAGGTTGAAGTGTTGTGGGTTGGTGGTGGTGTCTGTGTAAGACTGGAGAGAGATTGCCGAATGCTGTGTAATTGAAACACTGGAGATGTTTGCTTTTTGTGTGGTCGATGTGGACTGGAGTGCATCTAAGATCCGGTTCTCTGATCGCAGTCATGGTGGAAGCATTTATAAAATCGATCATACCTGCTTCTCCCGAGCGTGGTGTGGTTGGCTTCTTTGGGTTTTCGTGCGTTGGTCGTTGATAGTTCGAGGGTGGTGCGGTGTCCGGCCGAGTCTGGTGGTGCGGTGGTGTGATTGCGTCCCGATGGCGCGGTCCAGTCATTGTCTTTTTGCGGGTGGCTCTTCAGCAGCTGTCAAATTTGGTCTTGGGGACGCCGGAACCCCTGTCTGTAAGGCTCCTTCGGGCCATATGGGGATAAGATCTGACCCTAACTCGTTTGCTCTCCGCACTATTCCCCGTTGGTTCGTCCTGTGTGGACAGCCTTGGAAGTGGAAGGATTTGGGGCAGATCGGAATCTTTGGGCCTGTATCTGGCCAGCGTGACTCTGTCGGTGGAACGATTTCTGCCCGGTTGGCGGCGACCCTGTTCGTAAGCCTGCGTCCTGATTCGTTGGGGTCCAGCGGCGCAGCACTTTGCAGCTTGCAAAGCGGCCTGCCCAGTCCCCCGGAGCAGATCAAATGGTACGTTGAGCAATTACGGTCGGCACGATGCATTGATGAATGGAATCATGGACTTCGCCGTGCATGAGTTGACTTGGCCAGCGCGACGTCATGAGAACGAGTAGACGTTCCCGCATCTTTCTCTCGTCGTCCTCTTGATTCTGCCTTTACTTGCGATTCTGGTGTTTTCCGGAGCCGATACCTGGATTGCAAAATTTGCGGGCGTGGCTGATCAGTTGGTTCGGCGGACCCGATCAGGAGATTTCGGGCCTTGCCGGCCCCTTTACGTTCACGTGTCTGCTGACAACCCATCAGGCTCTTGCTTCCAATCCATCACTGAGTGTTATTGAGTCTTCAATGCTATCTTTGACATTCTTCTCTGCTTCATGTTAATAACTCGTCTTTTCTTAGTTCATGTAGATTCTCTTTTTCTGACATTTATCTCGGTCAAAATGAATTGCGATGCATGCCCACCGATCTAGGATGCCACTGCTCCTGATTGCATAAGTCCCTTCTGTGGCACTTATTTAACGACAAAGATGGGGGTTTCGGAAATGGTTCAGTAAGAAACTATCACGCTTCTTCAGCGAAGGCGCAAAAGTTTCCGACATTGAATATTGGACGTTAGACATTTCTCCAGCAATGGGGTTTAACGTGAAACTTGACAGCCATGCAGTGTTCATCCTATGCCGATCGGTTGAAGACTGTGGAACTTCCCCAGAAACAAGCGAGCTCCAGCGCAGTGGTTGAGCTAGAGCTAAGGACTGCAACGTTCCGACAGCGCATTGTTACAGTGACGCCCGTGTCAACGGTGCACTGCATGTCTCATTCGCCACGAGAGCCAATTAACGCAACACAGTCCATCGAGTTTATCTATACAGCCGGTGCATCGCATGGAAACATTGACTTTTGAGTAGTCACATTCCTGTCTCTCCATGTCTTATTTTACAACAAAAATATCGTCGACTTGTGTTTGCACTTCGTCAATTGCGAGTCGATGGTGACTCCCCTGCTTCCGGCATCCAAGAACAGAGGCTGCAAATCCACGAGTAGCAACTTGAAGAAACCCACAAAGGTTTTGCCATTCGGACAAGTAGCGAAAAGCATAACACTATGGGCTTCAATTCGCTGTGGTTTCCCTTTATTATTCTGCTGATCTGATACCTGTCTCTGTCCTACTTTACCCCCTTGGCTGTATCTGCCGTCTCTGTCGGCGACTCTTTCACTGCTATTCACACCGGTCCAATCGAGATATTGTTATTTTACAGTATCCATGATTGCCTCGTCATTTCTTCTTGATTTCACATTTCGATCCATGGAGAAGGCATATTGCGGTTTCGGAGCAAAAATTACCTTAGTTCTCTGTTGCGCATGTTCACAAACGACGAGCCCAAGTTGTATGTAGGATTCAATCAAATGTTGGTAATTAACATTATCTACAAGAAGAAAAATGGTATCGACCTTTCGGCATACTAATGCTACTATTCGTCTTGTTAACCTTGCATCACTTAGGAATTATCTGTGTCCATGGATGCGAAGAGTCAATGGCGTTGAAACAACGATTACAGTGGCTCAGCTTAGCCAGCCTGAACAGTGCCGGACCAGCTTTGCTGCGTCAAAGCAGGGTGTGTTGTAGCAGGGCTAATAGTTCTCTTACTGCACCCCTGCTTAACCGGAACCTTGTGGAAGCGATCAGCAAGCCAGGGCAGGTAGTCCACCTGCGCAGCCTGGAACGCAGGATCATGGTCGAGTTCAGGGTAGAGGAGCAGCTCGAAGGAAGACTCTGGGAAGCTCTTGCAAGTGGCATCAAAATCCTCTTCCATAGTGTGAGAGTAAGTCAAGGTGTCGTTGACACCTTGGACGACAAGCATAGGAGCGGCTAGTGCATGCGGTCCAGCTCCGTTGTAGCGGGTCTGCCAGTCCACCAAATCGGGGTGTGTGAGCCAACTCGTGTTCTTGTAAAGTTGCTCCACGGTCAGCTGGCCAAAGACGGTACCACCAGTGGGGAGGCAGCCTTTGTCTGAAGTGGGAATAAGGCTTGCGACGATGTCGCTGACGTAGTCTTCGACCTTGATGGAGCTGTACAGCTTGGAGACGGACTGGAGGCAGTAGACGGAGACAACGTCGCCTACTGGTCCGCCGTTGGCCCGTTCGAATGACTCAGGAATGAGACTGAGAGGTCGTAGAGCCGGGGCAACCGAGACTGCGCCGAGGAATCCGCCGCTTGCCTTGCCCTCTTGAGCTTCACGCTCGTTGGTGCGCCATGCCGTCAAACCGCCCTCGCTGTGTCCGATGACGGCCCACTCTTTGGAGAGACGTTCGCCAAGGGCAGCACGTGCGGCCTTGAGGGCATGAGAAACATCGGCGGCGTGAAGGGCCCCGGCCTCGTACATGAAGCCCTGCGGGATATCGCTACCGAGTCCAGCGTAGTCCGGGGCAATGACGGCATATCCCGCCTGGGCCAGTGGGAAGACCCCTTCCCACTCGTAATAGAGGGCCTTATGGTTAGTAGGGGCGCATTGGCGTTGAATTCCTGCGGTGCCGTGCGCCCAAGCCAGAGTACGGAAAGGCTGGTCATTTCCGAGAGGATTCGCCCACGGGAGCAGGGCAAACGCCGTTGCTGGAATAGGCTTGCCATCGATGTCCTCGCTCATGTAGAAAAAGCGGGAAAGGGACATTCCTGCGGGGATAGTCCATATCTTGGAGGCCTGTGTCGCGGTGATGTCTTGCCATTTGACGAGGTCACCAACGGCGTAGTCCGAGAGGTTGGAAGGGTTGGAGTAGAAAGAGTCGAGGGTGACATCGACGTTGACCCAGTTGCTCGTGTCGTAGACCAGCGACTTCCGGATGGCAGATTCGCAGTCTGCATCACAGACGTCGCGGAAATCGGCGGCGGCGGCACCTGCAAAGAGAAGAAGATAGCCTATTGAGGCCAACGCTTGGCTGGACGTGACCATGGTCAAATGAGGAAGAACTGACTACTGCGCGAGATTGATGATGTGGTGATGGGCATGGCAAGAGGTCAGAAAGTCGAAGAAACAGAGGCTTACTTATACTTCATCGTGACCTTGGCTATCAATTGAGTCCAAGTCTTTATAATTCCAATAAGTCCACCACGATAGGAACGAAATATCAACAGATAGGGATGACCCAGTACCGATGCCACTGCCGACGTGATAGCCCCTCCCAACAAGGTTAAATGTTCAGACCCTGCAGGACGGTCCACGATGGGTGGCGTTCCTTTCGAGGTCAAGCTGCAGCTGGTGTGGATATGTAATATTTGGAAGCGAACGAGACCTTGGACAATAGCACTCGAGACTTGAGAGGCAAGCGTCATTTCTCAGCACAACGCCCCTGTAAAGCATGTAATTGCATACGACTGCAAGTGGTGCAGATTCCGCGCTTATCGTTGAGACATTTATCACGGAAAGGAAAAGAAATTGAAAAATAAACGAACAACAAGCAGAATAGGATTGTTTCGATATCTCTAAGACTTGGCATTGGGTCACAGACAATCGGTAAAATGCTCGTGGGACCATATTGAATTTCACCCGCTAACCCAATCCGGTAGGTCGAGCCGCGACAAGGGGTTCGGGTGATCGTCGTAAGAGGCATGCGGGTGCGCGATGCAACCCCCCGCAGCGAGGTTTGCGGCGGCCGAGGTCTCCGTTGACAAACCAGTTCATACAGCCGACTCAGGACAGTTACCATGTCTCGCTGCCGTGCGGGGAAAAGGCTGTTGACAGAGTTGTTGTCAAAGCGTAGAAGCCGGCCGAGGAACGGAAGGGGAGCGGGGCCGGGCGGGGTCCGCGTTGTTCACGATCACCGGAGGAGGTCTGGGATGGTGGGGTCGGATCTGTCGGGACTTGTGGTAAGACAAGCAACAGTCGTTTGGTTTTGTCTCGGATAGGCATAACTGTATTTTATGAGTATGCTTATATCTTGCTCTGGGTTCCAGGTAGTTCATAAGCAGTCATCTTGGCGATGATCTCATAACATGACTCCATGCTCATTACATGCACCCTATTGCGTCCCCGTTGAGGGACGCCTAAGTTTTTAAGCCCATTATACAGCCATCATAGTCCGAACTTCAACTATCGAATTTGCCGAGGCAAGAATGCCTCAATTGGATTTTTTTCGGTTTCGCGTTCGCCGCAGCGGCTTGTTCCAAGTCCGGTAACTCAAAAGGAGCACAAGATCAGACGGATAACATCAACCGTGTGACTGATATAAGAACCGATGTGTTTCCCCAAATGATCTGCAGAACCCGACTCCCTTCTCGACGAATACTACTTTTGAACAAACCCAATCTTTTTCATGGTCATCAATACTAACCTACCTTACCTATCATCATCGTCAGCATCGCCATATTCACCCAAGCAAGATGAAGTCAGTAAGGGTAATTGGGCCAGGGTCAATCGGCTGGGTCGATATCCCCCAACCCAAAGCCGGACCAAAAGACATCCTCTTAAAAATGAAGGCTTGCGGCATCTGCGGCTCCGACGCCTTTTTCGAGGCTGTGGGCGGTGTTCCGCCCCGCCAAAACTGCACCCCTCTGGGCCACGAGCCAGCAGCCGAGGTAGTCGCCGTGGGGAAAGACATTGTCGGGCGCGACGTTGACGTCGGTGATCACGTAGTGATAGACACAATGGTTTTCACGGACGGATATCTCGGATCTGGCGGCGCGCAGGGCGCGCTGAGCGAGTACGTTGTCGTGCGGGACTACGAGCCTCGGAAACAGCTTCGCAAGATCCCCAGCCACATCCCATGGCACGTTGCCGCGCTCAATGAGCCCATGGCGGTTGCTCTGCGTGCTGTCAAGAAGACGAAACCTCAGCCTGGCTGCAAAGTTGTCATTTTCGGTGCCGGTCCTATTGGCTTGGGTTCCATAATGGCTTACCGCAGGCAAGGCGCGGGTCACATCGTGGTGGTGGATATTGTCGACAACCGGCTGGAGAAGGCGACGCAGCTGGGCGCAGATGCAGTTATCAACTCAACCACAGTCGGTGATCTAGCAGCAAAGCTGGTCGAATTACATGGCAGCGGGACGTTTCCGTGGAGTCAGGGAATTCGTACAGGTACCGATATCTACCTCGACGCAGCCGGGGCGCCGCCCGTGCCGAAGCAGGTTGCCAGCATGGCAAAGTACGGAGCCACATTCTGTATTGTTGGTGTTCACAAGCAGCCGACCGAGCTGCATTTTGGGGAGCTTGTCATGACTGAGATGACCATCGTTTTCAGTGTAGGGTATGTCAGATATGAATCATCCGACATGCTGGACTTATTAGTGGCTTGCTAACACTTCGAAACAGATATCCCGAGGAGATTTTTGAGGTCACAGACGACATCATTGAGAACTGGGAGAAGTATGCAGAGATTGTGAGCGATCAGGTTCCATTTGAAAAGGCGACGGAAGCGCTGGAGCTGGCTAAGACTGGCAAGGCAAATAAGGTTGTTGTAGTTTTTGACTAAGTGATCTGAGATGACCCCAATGCACTTTTAGGATGGATGATAAACGCACTTGATCAGTCGAAGAAACAAATCATTGCATTCACGAAGCTTAAATTTCTCTAGTCAAGCCATTTACAACTCATGCATGTGCGCAAAAGATGTGATTGGTAACTTAGGGCTGGTTCTCATACTAGCATGGCGTTAAGATAAGCGGCTAGATAACGCGAAGCGATCTGCGTCAACCTAGCGACAGGGCTGACCGTTACCGCAATCCTTCCAAGCTCAAAAATGACTGTGTTTTACCCTTCTCAGCTAGCTAGCTCACCTGTGCCGCTGCAGCTTCAGCCCCGGCAAGACATCTCGGGCGTTGATGTTCAGTGACATCATGCAAGTAAGACAGGGCAATCAAGCACTGCGCCTCGTGTATGCAAGTATCAGCATCCTCCGAGACAGTGTGACTAGGTTGGACGATCTTGTGTAGCACGGCATAGTTGGAAACCGTGGATCTTGGCTTGTATTTAGGAAACTGGTGTCCCACAAGACTAATCTTCCTGTCATAAGTTTCTTTCTCGTGGTGTTACTGTTAGTGCACCTCAATTCGGCAAGATGAAGTGTTTTGCGATTTTCAACTACAGCGTCACCGTGTTTCTCGCGGGGAACGTGGCCGCGACGAGCTCGAGGTCGAAGATTGATACTCATGTTCATTTTCTGCCCGACTTTTACAGGCAAGCGCTGATGGACGCCGGACACAATCCAGGTCCTGACGGGATGCCAAGTATCCCGGTGAGTACCGCGACCACCCATCCGAGAAGTTGTCTAACACTCCCCAGGAATGGAGCCCAGAACGGCACATTCAGTTCATGGATGAAAACCATATTGCAAAGTCAATCTTGTCCATCTCCAGCCCCGGCGTGTACCTCTCCCCACCTTCGAAAGCTGCAACTGAGAACGCGACGAAGCTCGCTCGCCAGGTCAACAACTATGCATCGGAGGTCAAGGCCAAGTACCCAGACCGCTTCGGATTCTTCGCGTCTCTCCCTCTTCCAGACATCACAGCATCGTTGGAAGAGATTGACTATGTCTTTAAGTTGGACCCCAAGCCGGATGGAATCGTTTTCATGTCCAACTTCTACGGCATGTACTTCGGCGACCCAGCACTCGACCCAGTCTTCAAGGCTCTGGACGAACTCAATGTGACGATATTCGAGCACCCAACCACACCATGCACGGAAGCCCAGCATTTGACATACAACATTGACGGAGAAGCCCCCGAGATCACCCAAGCAGAGTGGCAGGCCCTAAACCGGCCAGTCTCAAGTCGCTTGCCCAGGGCACCGACGCTGGACTTCCCGTTCGACACAGCCCGGACCTTCCAAGACATGTTCTACTCACAAGTGCCCAATCGGTTCACCAAGATCAAGTGGATTCTCTCACATGCTGGTGGTGGTCTCATCCCGACGATGGATAGGATAATCAGCTACAGCTTGCCAGAGCACAATCTCACAGAGGACGGGATGAAGGAGACGCTTACGCGCAGTTTCTACTTTGACCTTGCAGGGCCGTGGCCGGTGACGGAGGCTATTCCGCCTTTGATGCGATGGGTTAGCTACGAAAAGCTGTTGTTTGGTTCGGACACGCCGTTTACGCCGTGGATCGTTGCAGCTGTTAGTGCTGTGAAGTTTGACAAGGGCATCAATGAGTTGTATGGAGATTCGGCTGAAGCGACGGCTGTGAGGAGGGGTAATGCCGAGACCCTATTCGGCTAAGAGTTGCTATGGCCTGAGAGGATGACCTGTTGTATCTACTGGAGCCGTGAGGAGCCAAACTTGGGTCACATAAAATGCAACGAAGTATTGGACATGTAGGAATCACCACAATGTTAGATATACCCCGGCTCGTTGTATCTCTCAAAGCATCACAATCTTTCGCCACATCAAATGCAATACAAAGTAGCTTCACCACTCATGATGAAATCTGTACTCTACATGTTGAGTGCCAAATCACTGAGGATTCGGAGCAAGCGCCTCGAACTCCTTCACACCAACACCGCCAAACTGCCCATTACTCCCTGACGCAGTCAATACCGCACGAAGAGCTGTTGTGCTAATCTGAGTGAAGCTGACAATCGACGGATTATCCGTAACCGCCGTGGGATACCCCGTGCTCGCGCTGACAGCAACCCACGCACCGCTCCCATTCAAATACTCCAACCGCCAGCTCGCCGGGGGCGGCACGCCGATATTCGACCCTGCAGGCTGATCCGCGAAAAACACCATCCTCGCCCCGTTCAACGTCACAGCGGAGCTCCAGGTCAAAACCAGCGTATTCGTCTGCGGCGAGGCATTCCCGTTGTACGAGCTCCAGTAGTCGGGCGGCAGCGGGTTACTCGGGATCCAGCCGTCGTTGAGAGACTTCGTCCAGTACTGAATCGGGGTCTGATTCACCGAGCTGGCAACGGCGCGGGTGGCGATGTTGCGCGTTGCGGGAGCAGCGGGCTGGGCGCGGCGGGTTTGCACGACTTTGTTGATTGCCGGCGGGGAGGCGTTGTCGTTCCAGCTCATGTAGTCGAGCGCGACGCTGCGGCGGAAGTGGCCGCCGCCGGAGGCGTCCCTGGTGTGGTAGACGAGGTACCACTGCCCGTTAAGCTCGAAGGCGCCGGGGTGGGATGTGGTTGAAGAGACGATGTCGAGCATCACGCCGCGGAACGTCCATGAGCCCAGGGGGGAGGATGCGGTGCCGTAGGCGATGCAGGCGTGGTACGACGTGGGCGTACATGGCGAGTTGGTGCCGGCGTTGTTTGCGGCGTATAGCATGTAATAGGTCCCGCGCCGTTTGAGGAGCCAAGGAGCCTCGAAGAAGCCCGTGAGGCTGGTGACGGACACGGCTGAGCCGATGGTGGTCACCATATCAGTTGCAAGTTCGATGCCGCGAAGTGCGCCGAACGTGCCCCAGTAGAGATACACGCGGCCCGTATCATCGAGCAGGACCGTGGGGTCAATGTTCTGGATGTTGTTCGCCTGCGGGATCGTCTGCGACACAATCGGGCCACTGGGGTGCGCATCTGTGAAGGGGCCCCATGGGTTGCTCGACACGGCCACGCCGATGGCGAAGCGGTCAGCGCTGGAAGTCGATCGTTGGGTGACGGGTGCGTAGAGATAGAACCTCCCGTTTGGCCCTTGCACGACCTGTGCCGCATAGGCCGTTCCGGCGGCAGCCCATGAGAAAATAGACTCGGGCCGGGCGATGTTGGAACGGAACTGCCACTGGGCGCCAGCGGGGTTCGGGTTGCTGCTGCTGAGCATCTGCCACTCGTTGATCACGAACGTGTTTTGGTTCGCTGGGGCCTGATCACGACCGCTGAGGATGTAGACGGTGTTGTTCACCACCAACGGAGCTGGGTCGGCTGAGTAGTAGGAGCCATCGGCGATAATGGGATTGCCGGTTGATGTGATGGTTGTCTGGGCTGCTACATGCAACCCTTGGAGGAGGAGGGTGACAACGGAGGCGAGAGACCACATGGTGACAGGAGTCAAATTGAACGTCGAGAAACCGGTGCGGACGCTTGATCACTAGCAGACTGGAGTTTGTTGGAGGTTGAACACAACCTATATAGACCAATGGCAGTGGGTGTCTGCAATGTCCAAGTTGCTGAGCCAGTTCCAAGCTTGAGTTGGCGCAGCTATATGCATGCATGCGCTTCTCACACAGGAAGGTGCTCAACTACATACAGCCCGATTCGAACGCTTAAACGTCTTCATTCATAACTTAGTCTGGCTTAACAGCGCAAAATACCGGCATAGATCGACGTCTTGACCAGAGATGCTCCATCAAACCCGTGTGTCCGGGGTGGAGCCACTGCAAGCAAATGGACGGCCCCCAAAGCCTCCGCCTCGGTAAGCTTCAGGCGGAACTGCAACCTCCGCCGATCATCTGCGTTTGGTGGCTTTGAAGATTCACCGTTAGAACGCGCGGGGTATTACTGAGCTCGGTTGCTCCTGTTATTTAAAAGACCAAAAAACGCCGCCAATGGAAGATTCGTGCTTTGTTGCGGCCAAGAGCTTCTGATAAAAACGATACGACGATACGAAAATTGCAACCGGGGACGGGTCCCGGGATCATGCAACTTCGGACTGGGTCCCGAGTCACACCCCCCTTTCGGTCGTCGCGGATCGACGAGCAAGGCCGCTTGTTTGGGCCAAAGCTTACGGTGACGACTTGTGCAATTTTTCCTGTGCAGGAAGTTACGTACAGGCAGTTAACTTAGGGAGCAATATCAAGTTTCCAATTCTCCTTACGCATGAGAAACTTGGGACGGTGCTTTCGGCTCTGGAGAGATAGGTTTCCTGCCGACCTCCGGCCGAAATCGCCCCACATCCCCGGCCGGTCTACCGGGAGACCAAAAGACAGACAAGTCACACTCAAATATCTGATCGAGGATGCGAAAGCAACTAAATTCCGACACGATTAGAAAAAAAAAGCACCGGTGTTATTTCCCGCACTCCTGCAAGGTCGGACAGCATGCCGGTCACTCCCAGCGGAGCTCAATGGTGCGTCTCTCATTTCGGGATATGAAGGGGCGTTCTGCCAAGAGCCAAGTCGACGCGAATTGGGAAGGTGACTTTGGTGCGTCTGCCGACACACGCCATACTCTAAGTAGAACGAACCGCTTTCTTCGTATTTTATCCCCTGATGGATCCCAATTGGCGCGCAAAATCCCAAATGCAACTTTCCTTTTGTCGGCAGTTGAGGAAAGCAGGCGCTGCGAGGTGACGTTCCCTGCACGTTGGCGTTCATCATGTGAGCCACGACTTTGGCTGGGAAAAACAGGCCAAGGCGTGTAAGCTTAAACGGCTGCAGAGCTAGGAGGATTATTACCAGTGGCTTGGATTATGGGGGCGAGTGTTTTAAGGTTATTCTGGACTTAATCCGGGACAGAGACGGGACTGCATACCCCAGACTAGGGCTCTTGGTGAGGCAGGGATATGTGGCCGTGGGCTCCGGCGGGATTTGTGAGCACTGAGCTCATAATTTTCAAATTCTTCATCACTTGTTGATACTACTGGTGGCTGGCTCGTACGGAATCAAGGAACACATGGAATAGCATCTTGTTGGTATGTCTGCTTCTGGGTGCTGCTTGGAAACCGTCACTTGTGATGGTTACCTCGATGGTATGTGATCGGGATCGTTTCCGGAGCTACTAAAACGAGATCAATATGTGACTTGAGCCGTGATATCAGTCATATCATAACGTGATGGCCACAGGTGAGCCTTCCTTTAGGATCCTAGTACCCACCCCTATCTCGACGGATCCTGGTTTCCACCCCTTAACGGAGTCGAGATATCGACGAGGGGTGTTATCGTACCGAACATCAAACAGATTTCCACCAGTAGCCCTACTGGTCGATCATTTGCGATCGACCTGAGCCCGGCTATGCCAGGAAGCCATCGGATGAACGACTATTATTTGGGTTGTGCCATTGCGCCAAATGCTCCCTAATTTGTTGTTGCCGGGTGTTTGAGTCGATGGCAGCAACACCTCCTGAGCAACTGGACTATTCCATCATGAGGGACGGCACTCCTCTAGAAGCTACCATCCTGTCGAAACATATAAAGCCTTTGATCCGCCAACCTTGACGACTAAACAGCTCATGATCAGCATCTTCCACATCCCCATCCCCTCTCCTCCCCCCTAAGGTACCCAACCGCCACAATGACAAAACTCACCTCGCTCAGCCTCGCGGCCCTACTCCTCCTCGGAGCCCACGCCTTCCCTGCCCCATCTCAGCCCATCTGCCGCGGCATCGACCTCGACACTACAACCCCTAACCCCTCCATCACCCTCACCGACCGCTCCACCCGTACCCTCGCCGCGCGAGCCCCGCCCGCCTCCTTCACCGCCAACCCCGCCGTCGGGCCCGGCGGCTCCTCCTACCGCGACTCGGCCCACTTCCGCGTCTACGCCGCCGACCTCTCCGCCGCCGACCGCGCCCTCTCCATGCTAGAGGGCGTCTACGCCTGTTTCGTGACCACCCTCGGCTGGCGCTCGACCGGCCTCTCCTACAACGATGCCACTGACGACGACGGGCCGTGGCAGAAGGTCAACGTCTACAGCGTGGCCTCGCTCCCCGGCGCAGCGGGCGTAATGCACTCCGACGGGGCGGCGGGTATGGCCTGGCTCGAGGTGCAGAACGCGTATTTGACTGTCCCCGGCGTGACGGTGCACGAGTTCGGCCACGGGCTGCACTACCACCAGAAGACGTGGGTTAATCAAGGACGGACCGGGGCGTGGTGGGAGACGCTGGCGAACTGGGTTGCCGACACGTATCTCACCTCCCCGCTGTGCGCGAGCGCGAGAAGTGCTGCGGGCCAGGCGACGCCTGAGACGAGCGAGATCGATGTTGTCAAGACGATTGGGGACAGTTTCCAGGTCATCGTGGACGGAAGCGTGAACACTGGGAATTACTACCAGGCGTGGCCGTTCCTGACGTACCTGACGAACAATCCAGATGGCTTTGCTGGCTTGGGGAGCGATGTGGTGAGGCAGCTGCAGGTGCGATACTCGGCCAACTCGAACGAGACACCTCTGCACACGCTGCAGCGCGTGAGCACAGGTGCCACGGTCGCGAAGGTTGTTGGGAAGTACTGGGCGCGGATGGCGTACGTTGATATCGGGCACCGCCAGGCGCAGAGCGTATTCCTGAGCCAGAGAAGCAGGATCAACTACGCCAATGTCGACTCGACGGGCAGCGGGAGCTACCGGGTGAAGACGGCACGGCAGCCAAGGTATATGGGGGCGAACATCATCCCGCTGAAGAACCCGTCCGGCACGGTGACGGTGAGGATCACCACGAGTGGGCAGCTGACGTCGCATTTGGTGGTGAGGAACACGGGCAGCGGCGCGGTGCGGTACGTTGAGCTGAGCGGCGGTCAGGGCAGTGTGAGTGTTGCCAGCGGCGAGGAGGCAAGCTTGGTTGTGGCGAATACGCCGGCCAACTTGGTGTTGTATGACCCTTTCTCGCTGACTTCTGAGGTGAACACGGGTGTGGACTACTCTTTCACCCTTTCCGGCGCGACTGCCTAGTCTGGGGGCTGTGGGTTGAAGACGTTGGTGACTGAAGTGGGTTTGTGGCAGTGGTTCCTTTCTTTGTACAAAGTTATTTTGCTTGCGTGTTGTACATATGACGTTGAAGTACTCTAAATCTGAAGATCACTTTGGGATATTTCATACCTGAGCAAGGAGTGATTGCGGATGTCACGAATCTTGATGCTGTCAGTCGGGACATTGTGTTATCAACATTTACATACCAAATTAGATGATGCTGTTATTAACTACTTACTCACGTGCTAGCGATTACAATTCATGTGTTATGCTCCAATATTGAAACACACAGTCCGGCCAAAACGTGATACGTCTCATTCCTTCTTTTCCACGGTGCTTCCAACCTCCTTGGGCTCCGATCCAAGTTCAACGCCACTGTCGTCCTTGGGATTTTCTGTATCGACAGTCGTCTCCGCAGCCTTAGATTCTTCAGTCTTCGACTCTTCAACCTTTGCCTCTTCAGCCTTTGACTCCACAGCTTCATCAGACTTGGTAGCTTCATCAGATTTGGGAGCTTCGCCAGTCTTCTCCGCCGCATCTTTGCCATCCTGCGCTTGCGATGGTGTGCCACGTCTCCAGATGTTCACACTTGGCATCGAAACCTGGCCGAGTGAAGAAACTGATGCGGGAACCTTTGGCATGGACGGCATGCCGGGCATTCCTGGCATCCCCGGCATACTAGGCATGTTGGGCATATTTGGCATGTTCGGCATCTTGCTCGGCCACAAACCTCTGACGCCGGTGCCAGTCTGCTGGGCAACTTGGAACAGATGCTGCATATACGTCCGCTTCTGCTCGGTGTCGACATTCTCCGGGCTCGCGTCCCCAACGAGATCTCCATCCCCGTCCTCCGGTAGAGGGACAACCGACGCAGCGGCGGCGATGTCGATGGGCGATTCGTCCGGAAGCTCGTCCGTAGACTTGGATGCCACCTTCTCATCCAGTTTCTCATCCGACTTCTCCGCTTCATCGTTCGACTTGGCCTTTTCGAGCGTCTCTTCCACCTCGTGATCTTCCTGGGCCTCTTCCGGCGGCGGCTCGCGGAACTTGGGGTCGTCGACGACGCGCTCTTCGCTGTTGAACCATTCGATAACTAGGTCTGCGGCCTTGTCCGTCATCTTCTCGTAGTCTTCGTTCTTCTCTGGGTCAAAGAGGCTCATGTGGGCCTGCACCTCATCATCGACCTTGCGCAGCACCTGGCGCGAAAAGAGGGGATACGCGGCGTGGCTCTCCTCAGGCACGGCGCAGAACGTCCTCTCGGGGACGAAGTAGCCTCCCTGCCAGTACCCATTCTCACCCAAGGAAGCGTAGAAGTCATGAATGCCCACGCCCTTGAGAGCGCCCATGCGTTCCAGCCGTCGGTTGAGCTCCTTCTGCTTCAAAAGCGCACCGACAAAGGTGAAGTGGTCCGAAAGCCACGCAAACGAGCGGCCAACGTTCCCGCGGTTGATGTACGCCAGACCCTGCCCAAGAGCATCGATACTCTGGCGGTAGCCCTCCTTTACGGATTCCTTGTTGAGGTTCTTCAGCCCGTTCATGATGGCCTCGCGGTTAACATACGCAGCCACACCACCTGCCGCGATGGCGCCCACCGTCCCCGTGCGCACGGCGACGAGCTGCCACGTCTTCCAGCCGGGGTTGCGCGCGGTCGAGGCCACGGCGGAGGTGGCGGCGCGCCTGGTGCCGAGGCGGGCGAGGCTCGCGGGCGCGGCGGCGGAGAGGGCGGTCATGACGTTGAAGACGCTGCTGACCTTTTGGTAGTTTGAGAAGGCGCCGTAGACGAACATGGAGCGGGCGAGGCTGTTGTAGGGGGTGTCGAAGGTGAGGATGCCCTGGATCGGGGGGAAGATGGGGTCGTCTTCAGAGGGGTTGGCGTGGGCGCGCTCGTTCACGGCGAGGAAGAGGGCGTCTGCGGCGACGAAGCCCCTGTCTTGTGTTAGTATCTTGAGCTTGATCAAGTGGTGGTAGAGGCTTGCCCCATAGAGTGAGCGACGAGGATGACGCCGACTTCTCTGTCCTTCGGCGGCCATGGCTTCTCGACGGTGGATTTCCTCACTTCCATCACCTGTTCTTTGAGCCTGGAGATGTGTTAGGATGAGGCCTTTCATTGCTGATGAATGGAGGTGAGATACCATGCCAGGAAAGCCTCGGTGGCTTCAGCCAGCTCGCCCTTGGTCTCATACTTGGGGTAGACGATGGACTCGACGCGGTGGTCCGGCAGTTGCTTGGTGACTACCCGTTTGAGGTCCTGCAGGAACGTGAGCGGGTGCCCACGGGACCTCTTGGCGATATCTTCACTTACATCAGGGAATTCGCGAAAGGTGTCATCGTTGCCCTGTGGTAGTGGTTAGATTGGCGTTGCTTGCACCGGACAGGGGGCCTCTCACCTTGAAGCCGTGGATGAAACACAGCAGTAGTGTGCGTGACATGATGAGTGAGATTACTAACGACAACCTAGAGAAGCAATGGAATACAGACGGAATGGAATAATTATTCGAGTAAAAGGGACAGTAGGACCTTAGGATATTCCTAGGAAGGGTATCATAGGGGTTTGTTGTAGTGGTGAGAGAGAAGTGAAGTCCAAGCCCGTGCAAAGACTGACGAAAGAATATGCCGCAACACCACCTTCTGCATCTTCTCCTCTTACTCCTTCACTTTCTCAAGCAGTGACGACCTATTGACCGAGCACACTCACTCATCGCCTTCCCATGTTCCAGGCTTTTCCCAGCCCAGCCACACCTTCTGCGCTGCGTTCCAGGCCTCTGCTTCGCTGGTGCGTGGCGAGTGCGTCCCAAACCGAAGCCTGCAGCCAATGACACGGCGGCCAAGACGTCACCGATAACGTCATTGCGATGTTTTCCGCGCACCTCCAAAACACCAAACATCCCAGCGCACTTTTTTCTTCCTTCACACTACTGCGGCCTGACTGCACTTTGAGCCGACGCGACCCTCTTGCATGTCAGACCCCTGGCCTGTCAATTGTCAAAACACACACCATCGATCTGATCTTCGCTTCCTCTCTCCAATCTTCTGCACGTCGTGGCACGTCACATGCAAACTCAAATAGACGAGCTGCCGATGCATCGAGCTGAGGCTTCGCGGCCGGCGTCGTGGTCGGGGTTGGATTGGGTGGTCTCCCACCACGTGCGATCCAAGATCTGACGATCGAGTGCATCTGAAGGATTTCCAAGATTTTACTCATTTTTTATCATTGACTCTATCATTCCCAGTTACCTGGTTTGTTCTGCTGCCCAGTCATCCTGTGCCATCACCCAACCCACACACATGATCATCTGCCTCCCCATCACGCCTTGGCCTTGATCTTGCCAAACGACAGCTTCGGGTCAAACTTGGAAATGTCCGTCTCGTTCGCCGCGGCCCCAAAGTCCCAGACGGTGTAAAAGTTGCGCAGGAACGGCGTGCCAATCAGCGTGAACCCGCTCGTCTCGCCGCCCTCGAACGGCGGCCAGCACGCGTCGTCCCGGTTCGCGAAGCCGGGCCGCTTCAGCTGCTCGCCCGTGATCTCGACGACCTGCGGCGTGCGGTAGTCGCCGAAGCTGAACTTGAAGGACCACGACGAGTTGAACTCGCTGCAGAGCGGGATGTGCTCGCCGTTGAGGATCGCCGTGTAGTTCATCCCGATGGACTCGTACACCTTGAGGTTCTGCGCCTCGGGCAGCGTGATGGACCCCGCGCCCGTGTCGAAGACGACCCTGCCAATGTCAAAGTCCACCTCGGTCTCGGTGACGCTGCCGTTGGCGGTGGTGCGCGTGCCGTTGACCGCGAGCATGGTCGAGCGCCACACGTCGTAGAAGCCGGGGATGACGCGCGTGATGGGGATCGTGGTGAGGTCGCCCTCAACGAAATCGGCCTCGCGCGAGCCGCCGAGGGTGAGCACGCCGTCGCCGGGCACGCCGCCGGTGTTGGTGAACTCGGTGCCGTAGTAGATGCCGAACTTGGCGGCGTCGAGGTGCCCTTCGGCCATGAGGGTCTCCATGACGGTGTTGGCGCCGCCGTCGATGATGGAGCTGAATCCAAGGCCCATGAAGCCGTCGGCGGCGAGGGCGGCCCAGTTGGACTCGTTGGCCGCGATGAAGGCCTGGTCCCAGGTGATGCCGCCGGCTGACCACACCTCGTCGACGGCGGGGCCCGCGACGCGCCCGCCAAGGTAGGGGATGTCGGCCGAGTTGCCGGTGAGGTTGCCCGTGCTGGAGGCGGTGATGTCGTAGCCGGTGCGGTTGTACCCGCTCACGTTGGCGCACTCGGTCTTGCAGGTGCTGTCGACGGCCCAGGACGACGAGCTGCCCGTGTCGAAGAGGAGGCGGTACGTCTTGGCGGGCGTGCCGATGTTGAACTCGACGGTTTTCTGCCAATTGTCAGTGTTGAGGTCGTCACTCATAGGTTAGACATCAACTCACGTAGCCGTTGTCCACGATGATGGGCAATTCCATCACAGCCGCCGTCGCGACGGACGCGACCGCTGCCGCCGAGAAGAAACGAGTGACGGGCGACATTTTGGAGTATTAACACAGGCAAACTGTCAAAACGATTAAATTGAGTGAGAGAACCAACAACTCAGGCTGGATGCAGAAACCCCAAAGACAGATCTCCCACCGGCCCGGGACGACCACCTTAAATTCCTTCCAGAACCCCAGCTTCCTCCGCCCCCCTCGCTCGCATCGTGACGATCACCTCGTAAAAGGGGAGCGGGCTGTGGGGCGAGGTAATCTCGACAGAGCTGGGATGCTTGAGCCGGCCAACCCGTGTCGACGGAGCAGTCCTGGGGTCCTGGCTTGTGCATACGGGAATGCTCGGTTACCCGGTTAAGCTTCTATTTTCAGACGCAACTTTTCCAGTGCAGTCTCCAAGTTTTTTGTCACTTGCTTCTTTTACCTCTGGACTCCCGTGAAAGGCAGGCAGTTTGGCATGGCGCCATCTCTCCCAAGCTGGAGACGGCGTGGGGTTAGTGCGAAGAACACGAAGTTGGCTAAGAAAATACAACATTTAGAGACTTAACTGTGCAATTAGGAGAATGGACGGACTGTTCAGCCCTACAAACCGGTTGTGGCTGCGATGATGGGCTCCCTATTTAGCGGGGATTTAGGGAGGAAAGCATAAGTGCAGGTTTGACTCGTGTTCGGCGCTGCGGTTCGTCTCATGTCAACTGACAATGGGGACGGCGAGATCGAGTAGTCCGGGGGATGCTTTGGTTGATTGACTTCCCCATCTGATTGCCTGACTCTCTTGTGTCTTTTCTTATTCCCGACTCAAGGGCGTCTTCGGACTTGATTCATACAGCAAGCACATCATCACCGCTGACAAAGCGGCGTCACATGTAAAGTCTACAACAAACACTCTGACCGCAATGAACTGTTCAACTCTTCATTAATATCTACAACTCGTCTACAGCGTCTTGATAGTAACAACACCATCGCTCAACCCCGCCCCCGACGCCGTAACCACAACCTCCCCCGTCGCCCCCTCGTCAAACTTGACAATCGCCAGCGCCAACCCGCTGAACGCCTTGCGCGTCAACGACGGGAACGCAACCAGATCCGCAGGATCACCATTATCCGTCGCGACAATCTGCCCCGGCCCGCTGATGCTGAACGTGATCTCGTCCTCGGCGAAGCGCACCAAGTCGCCCTCCACGTCCCGCACCTCCACCGTGACGAACGCCAGATCGGCCCCATCGGAAGCGATGGCCGCTCGGTCCGCCGACGCGGCGAGCTGTGTCGCCGCTCCGACTGTGCGCACGACGGATGTCGCCCACTCCGCGCCGTCTTTGTAGGTGACCACTTTGATCTCCCCCGGGGCATAGAGCACGTCGTCCCAGCGGAAGCGGTACTCGCTCTCCCCCCGCGTGAGTTTGCCCTGGGATTCCCCGTTGACGAAGAGCTCGGCGGTGTCCGCGGAGGTGAAGACGTGCACCGGCGTGACCTCGCCGACGCGGTCGGGCCAGTTCCAGTGCGGGAGGACATGTGCAAACTTCAAATCGGGCCGCCAGCGCGCCTGGTACAGGAAGAACCGGTCCTTCCTGAATCCCGCGAGATCGATAATGCCGGAGTACGAAGAACGCGCGGTGTAATACGGCGTCGGCTCGCCGAGGTAGTCCCACCCCGTCCACACGAACTCGCCCGCCACAAACGGGTGCGCGTCCTGCGCCGCAAACACCTTATCCGGCGCGGCGCCGAAGTTGGCCGAGTACAGCTCGTACCCGCTCACGCGCAAGGTCGTCGAGTTCCCGCCGGACGTGTCGTTGACGGGGGCGCCCCCAGAGTCCGCGACGGGGAAGATGTAGCTCCCGCGGGTCGACAGCGCGGAGGCCGTCTCGGAGGAGAGGATCATCTTGTCGGGGAAGGCGGCGTGGAAGTCCGCGTAAAGCGGGTGCGTGCGCACGCCCGGGAGGTACGAGTACGCGGGCGTGTCGCGGATGCCCTCGCCCTGGTAGTTGAGGCTGAGCACGTCCATGGCGGTCGGGAAGGACATGTTGGGCTTGGCGAAGTTCATGCTGGCCGTCGAGGGGCGGGTGGGGTCTTCGTCGCGCACCATGGCGTGCAGCTCGAGGGCCGGGACGGTGCCCGGGTCGCCGATTTGTTGCTCGGAGACTTCGTTGCCGAAGGACCACATAACGACGGAGGGGTGGTTGCGGTCGCGGCGCATCATGGCGCGCAGGTCGGCCTCGTGCCAGTCGGCGAAGATGAGGTGGAAGTCGTTGGCGGTCTTGTTGCGGTACCAGGAATCAAAGACCTCGTCCATGACGACGAAGCCCATGGCGTCGGTGAGCTCGAGGAGTTCCGGGGCCGGCGGGTTGTGCGACATGCGGATGGCGTTGCAGCCGAGCTCGGCGAGGATGTCGAGCTGGCGCTGGGCGGCGCGGGTGTTGAAGGCGGCGCCGAGGGCGCCGAGGTCGTGGTGGTTGTTGACGCCTTGGAGGCGGACGTGGGCGCCGTTGACGAGGAGGCCGGCGTCGGCGGAGTAGGTCACGGAGCGGATGCCGAAGCGCGTGGTGTAGGTGTCTGCGGGCTGGCCGTTGACGGTGACGGTTGTGACGGCGAGGTAGCGGTGCGGCTGCTGGGACGGGGGAGGGCCCCAGAGGAGGGGGTTCGTCACGGTGGTGGAAGATGAGGCGGAGGATTTGCTGCCGGCGGGGACGGTGAGCGAGGAGGCTTCGAAGGAGGAGACCTTGTCGCCTGCCTCTCCAGCAGCGGTGAGGGTGTAGACGTCAGTAGCGACCTGGATCTCCTGGTCTGCGGCGCCCGTGTTCTCGACTTCAACGACGAGGTCGAGTGTCGCAGACGACGAGGAGACATCCTTGGTGGTGATGTACGTGCCCCATTGGCTGACGGCCACGGGACTGACCTTCGTAAGCCAGACGTTGCGGTAGATGCCGCCGCCGGGGTACCAGCGCGCCGAGTCGGGCGGGTTGTCGAGGCGGATGGCAAGGACATTGTCCTCGCCCTGCTTGAGGTGCGGCGTGAGATCGAGACGGAACGAGTTGTACGGGTACGGCCAGCCGCCAACGAGGTGGCCGTTCAGCCAGACCATCGCGTACGACATGGCGCCGTCGACGTCGAGGTAGATCGACTTGCCCGCGTCCTCAGGGTTCAGTGTCAGACTGCGCCGGTACCAGCCCACGCCGTGGATCGGCAGCCGGCCCATGCCGCCGCCGATGATGGGGTCCTCCTCGGTGTAGAACGGGCCCTTGATAGCCCAGTCGTGCGGGAGATCCACCGCTTCCCACGCGCCGTCGTCAAAACCCGCGGACGCGTAGGACACATTGCGCGTGGGCTCTTCGGCTGGGCGCTCGTGGTGCTTCGCGGCGTCGTTGATGAAGGTGTTGGCCGAAGGCAGGATCCAGTCCTTCAGCACGTAGATGTCGGTGAGGTTCTCGAGGTCCGGGCGGATGTCGTAGGCGATGCCGTCCGGGTTGAACTCGGAGCGCCAGAAGCGCCAGCCCTTGTTGATGCTGACGCGCTCGCGGCCGGCGGAGATGGTGGAGTTGTCCTGGCGCCTGATGCTCAGCGCCGCGGCAGGGCGGGAGAGCAGCAGGACGAGGAGACTCAGGAGGAGCAGCCCGTAGGCGTGTGGCCGTGGGGAAGACATCTTGTACGAGGCCGATGCCGGGTTTGGGGTGGTAGAGGTGGCCGTCATTGGTGAGAGGACGCCTTAAGTCGCGGTCTTATATGTCAACCACATCTTAGCCATGGAATGGATCCCGCCGGTTCGACTCCATTGACGTAAACGCAGGTATGTAATGCCGTCGGATTCTTCCAGAAATCCGGCATCGTCACCCCGAGAAGAAAAAAGTGATTTACGCAGCAGCACCTCGGCTTTTCGATGCCCTTGTTGATGGGGTAATTTCGGGTGAAAAGCATCCCAGGCCCTCCGCACCCCGCGTTTCTCCGCACGGCAGCTGCTACGGTACAGGGATGCCGCCGGCAGGCATTTAGCCTGAATGTCACGCTCAATCTCGCGATTGGGCCGCGTGAACCCGCTGAGGGGGCTTTTTTCTTGGAGATTGGATGATCTGTAGGTCAAAGTCTGTTTAAAGAGGGCTTTGCAGAGTTGGAGAAGCGGGGGAAGAAAGGGGCTGGGACATAGAATGCCCACATCACGAGTAATGCCAGAGTGAGAAAGCGTTGGCGAGCTCGGCTGGGGAGACCTTCTGCAATCACTTTCTTCTATTGAAGCTAGTGCAACGAAGAGCTTTGCTAGCTGGGCAGCGTTGGTCGGCTATCCGGGCAGTGACCCCTACAACTTCGATCTAAGCACACCTAATACCTCGATTAGCACGATAGTAGTATGACGATAGGGATAGCGATGACGATAACAATAATGTACGACGACGACGATAGACGACAGGACGATAGGAGCAAAAGGGGGATTCTCCCATGGCAGGATATACGGATCACACGCTTGACACAGCCCGGCTAGCAAACCCCGTGGTCAAAATCACTTCTTTTTGGCGGGGTCTTGCGAGCTGTTCTTTTGCCTCAGCTTAGTCTCAATCTGGTGACAATTTAGTGTAGAAAGGCCTCTCATTCTCATCCGTTGACCAACAAATCGTGGTTGTGCAGTCTCCAATCTCCCTCCCGTGGATCATATGTAGCCCATTTCACCGCTCGTCTGCGAGCCCAACACGGGATGATTTTGGTACGCGCGAGAATAAATATCATATCCCAGTTGTTCCATAATATTTTCTCCGAAGTTGTCAAATGGTGAGAACCAATACTCCTGGGGGATGTCTGGGGGTGGTTGAGCGTTCTCCCCGTTGGTTGCCCACGCGACGTTGTCCTTCTCCTCGTACTCCTTCCATGTCTCCACGTCCATGCCGGGCGCAGGCCAATTATCGTCGGGCAAGCGTATTGCCCATGGTAGTCGGGTCCGTCTCTGTATCTGGAAGGCGGCAGCGGAGTCGACAAAAACGTCCTTGGCGGTCTTGGCGTTCAGCTTTCTCGGAATCAACCGAGGCAAGTTGACGGTCACGTCAACCTTCTGATTCTTCAAGGTAGGCATGATGTCCGATAAGCCCTGGAGTATCTGCGTCTCCGCAACTTGGTCCCAGCCGAAGGCTTTGTCGTGGTCGAGCCAGAGAGTGAGCCGTTGTAAGTGGTGCATTCCGAGCAGATTGGGCCAGATCCGCATCCATTGGCCGTGCTCTCTTTGGCGGCCGCTTCCTTCTGGGGTACCGCCGGGTCTTGGGAATATCTTCGTCTCGTCATGATACGCAAAGTAGTGAATGAAGAGAGTGTTGATTACAGACATCGGGAGTCGTAACGTGAGATCTACGTTGCGCAGGGATTCGAAGAGGTGGTATTGCTTAACCTCGTGCGAGGAGACTGTCTCTGGAAGCTGCGATGGCGGCTGTGGGACGGTTGTTGACAACGTCATATCGATGGTCTCGAGATCAGTGAAATGAACATGTTGCGTCGGCTGGGAGATAAAGCTTATGAAATCCAAGCATCTATTCCCATGGTTAGTACAGGTAGTGAATCGTAAAAATCAAGCAACAAACTCAAACACGTACAGTGCCTTCGATGAGAGTAGCAGAGGAAGTAGGGCCATGTGAATGGTAGTAGCCTGGCCTTCGACGCCATCGAAATATCTCTCCTCACACCTCCAGTGGCAACCCCAAGATGAATCCACACGGCGAGCCCATCTAGAATTCTGATACTCGGGCTCAGCTGCGATAAATCTGTGAGACGAATCATCTGCGCCTTGGCACTCCATGATCTGTAAGTCACCGTCAAGTAGAAACAGGTGCGTTTCCGTTCCACATAGCGTTCGATAGATGTTTTGTCGAACTTCTAGCGGTAAGCCGAAAAGGGGCGGTTCTGGCGCTTCGCTTATGGCAGGCTGCTGCATGTTGACCGGAAAAGGAATTCTGGCTACCGTCTTCATGGTAAGGATTACGTCGACACAGGCAGAATTTAATCATTTGATGCATGAAAGACGAGACCAAATTCGTGCCATCTGAGATGTCTGAAAATGATCAAGATGAAGAGAAGGGAGGGCACAGAGAGAGTATTGATGTTAGAAGGAGGGGGAGTGCACAAAGTGGGAACCTAAATATTCATATTCCTTATGAGACCAACGCCGAGATGCCGCATCATGCAGGAGGGTGGCGTAGCACAACCTGTTTCTTGACCGCCAAAACGACGGCCATGAACCAACGAGATAATCCCAGCTAGGGGTCTTTATAAAAAGCCCAATTTTAGAGGAACCCATAAGCTATAGAGACAGCGCCTGCTCAAGCGGTTCAGCGAGGCGCAAGGCCCTTGAGATTATCGATTGTGCGTACATATTGGCATATCGGCATAAACGCACTGGCATTTACAGAGAACGGTTCATCCACGAATTTTCCCAGAGTTTTGAATTTTCCCCGTTCTCAAAGATGTCGACCGACTCAAATTGCTGTCGTAAGTAACCTGCAGCGAATAATCTACCTTTCACTATGCTGGATTCTCAAAGCCCTAAGGCAGGGATGGGCAAGCTATGCTCACACGAACCATCTGGTCTCTAGGCCCTGGTCAGGTTACCAATCAAATTATACCATCCTCCATGTAGTTTCCATCAAACATCATTTGGTTGCCCATGTGGGACCTTGCAAATTCTTTGCTGTTCAGGTCCCATCCCATCGCATCAAATATCATCCAGTCAAAATCTGGAGTTGAGATTTGATCATTCGGGTACTGAGCAGGGATTCTTCCATTCTCGTGGTTGGTTGCCCACTTGACTCCGGGTTCTCCCTCATGCATCGCGTTCTTATCTGCATACATCCACGGCAGACGTGTTCGCCTTTGGAGACAGAACTCGGGCTCTTCCCAAACGAAATGTTCTTCCTCCCTATAGCTAGACCTTTTGTTAAGGGGAAGCCGAGGAAGATTCACACATACTTCCACTCCGCGGCTGGTTAAGCCAGGCATGACGTCCGATAGGTCCTGCAAGATCTCCCTTTCATTCACGAAATCCCATGCATAATACTCATTATGATCCAGCCAGAAAGAGAATTGCTGTAGATGTGGAAGCTCAAGTAGTGACGGCCAAAGCCGCTTCCACTGCTCGTACTGCCTCAAACAGCCGCTCCCCTCTGGTGTAGCGAATTGCCTAGGTGGCATGTCTCGCTCAAGTTGCATGTGCGGCTTTGAAAGGTAAGGGACATATAGCGTGCCTAACAGACGCACGGATGCGCGTAAGGTAAAGCCCATGTTGCGAAAGGATCGGGAAATGGACCAGCCTTTGATCTCATGTTGAATTTGGGGAACTGAGGGAGCTACCGAAGTAGTTGCTGAGAGGAGATTGTCGATAGTCTCCAGGTCGGTGAAGTGTATGCACTGAGCCGGTTGCGACAGGAATTGCACGACTTCATAGAATCTTTTTATATTAGTCATGTTTTGAATATAATCTTGGGACGCGATGGACCACAGACTCAAGATTTGACTCACATAGCCTTCGAAGACAGCAGAAGCGGAAGTAGAGGCGTGTGAACCGCTTGCTGCGGTCTCTGAACGCCGTCCAAGTATTTCTCCTCGCACTGCCAGTGGCATCCCCAACTTGATTCCACTCGACGAATCCAGATAGGGTCAGTCCAAATTGGGTCGTCAATGTCGGACATGTTGGCGTCGTCTCGCGGAACTCTGTAGGAAGCATCATCAGTACCCTGACACGGCATAATGTGCAGCTTTCCATCATGCAAGAACAAATGGGTCGCTCGGCCGAATAGCTCTCCGTAGATCTTCCATCGTATCTCTAGAGGGGAGTTGAAGAGAGGACTATCGAGTAAAGTAGCCATGCTCGCTATCGAGCAAGCAAAGTGGAGAAAGTCCGGAGTAAGTCCACTAAGTGTACTGGAAAGAATGGAGGAGAAGAAACTAGGAGGATTCAGTTGTAGCTGGATCATAGGCAGAGCTATCCAGGAGACGGGGAAAAATCGGCAGGTCGGGGTTCACTGTAGTCTTATGACGGCGAGACAGTCTACGTAACTGCGCTGCAGGAGGTTGGCACAGCAAATTGTTGGTGTTGGGACCAACACACCCCAGCCAAGATAGCTACCATGAACCAACAGGAAAACGCGGTAAGGCTTGGGTCTTATTGGTTGACGGGCGCATTGCTGTTGGAACTGCACAACAACGGCCGCAAAGTTGTCCTGATTTGAAAATCCATCCTTGTTAAAGGAGAGCTTGCGCACGGTATGATAGTACGTGTGCCCTGCTGAAGGTGTTGGTACGGAAAAGAGAAGAGCATAGCAACGATTTAACACTGTTGCCAGGACTCCACCTCGTAGGTTCAATCGAAACTGACGTTTGAACGATGACGGAATGGCTGTTGTGGGTGGACCACGGGATGGTATTCAATGTCTTCGCCCGGAGTGAGTGCCGTGCCTTAACGGAAGTGTGCTCCGGCCCCGCTCGCATCAACGGCGCCGCAGTCGGGAAGAAATCGGTCGCCGGTCACCGGGAGAACAACGGTTGAGCACGCAATACCTTGCCTTACGTTATTTGGTTGCATGCTGAATTACATAAGAGGGCCGAGTCAATTACGCCGGATACGCCCACTAATTCTAAGCTTGTGTCGTCCACCGACGGCGCTACAGTTGTGCCAATCAAAGCGGGTTATCAGCTTCGGCTCAAAACACCACGACCCGCCCAAGGTAGCAAGTCTGTCGTGATGCGAGTATTCGCTCGGTTTCGCGTGGTTGAGTCAGAGATATCAGGCTATATTATGCTGAGTCACCGTTTTGAAGAAGATCTATTAAAGTCGAGCGAGACACTAGTTCTCCCGTATGTTTGGCAATTAAGTTTTGAGAAAACTCTACGTCTTGCACATCATTACTTCACTTGAGGAGGCCTCTATTACACTGCAAGAATAATGGAAACAATCGTATCTCAACTACGCAATCGAAAATGGACGCGGGAGTCCTACCTCATCTCCACCGACACCAGCCTCGTTCCCATCCCCGAGCTCAATGCAGCTTTCGCTTCTGAGGAGTTCTACTGGGGCAAGCCGCTTCCCTCACCAGCCATGAGAGAGACTCTCCAGAACTCGCTCTGCTTCGCCCTCTACGATATCAAAAGCCATCCCGTCGAAGTCGCCGAGACGCGTCTCAGAGCACAAGCCGCCAGCTCAGATGAGGTCTCAACCCAAAAGGCCGAGAACGCACCAACACTGCTCGGCTTCGGTCGAATAATCACCGACTACACCACCATCGCATTCGTGACAGATGTTTGGGTCCATCCGTCGACACAGGGAAAGGGCCTGGGCACTTGGTTGGTGCAGTGCTTGCAAGAGGTGATTGAGTCGATGCCGCACTTGCGCAGGAGCATGCTGCTCACGGGAAGTTGGGACAAGTCGGTGCCGTTCTACCAAAAGTTGATGAAGATGGACTTGATGAATGAGAACACCGGGAAGGATTCGCTTGCTGTTATGACTATGATATGGAAGGGGAACAGCCATTGGGTTGAGCCGGAGGCGTAATGACATTCTAGCATGTAGCTTAGGGGCGTATGTCATGATGGTTAGAAGAACATGATTAAGTACGCAGGAGAAGATCCTTTTTTAGAGAACACTGTGAAGAACCTTGAGATCTAGGAAATTTATAGATTTCCATTAGTCTATAGAAGGTCTCTGCGCATGAAGACGGTGTGTCTGCCCAAGGGGTTTCCGTCCTTGTCAAAGTCAGGGTAAAAGTTCAACTCCCTCCAGATGACCTTGTAACCTCGTCTCGCATACCAAAGCTCGGTGGACATCTTGACATAATTTGTTAGTATGCAGGCAATTTCTCATAGTCGAATATCACTCACAGCCGGAGGACGCCCGTCCAGATGTTGGAACAGCTCCTCTCTATGCTGGTCCTCCTTTGCTACGGTGTCCAGCATCAGGACTTTGGCGCAAAGCGGCTCGCTGGTAGCCATGCCCTCAACCTCATCCATCGCGGCTCGACCGATGCCCGCACTCTGCAGCGCATATGAGACGTAGAGGCTCTTGATCCAATACAGGTTTTCCGAGGGAATGGGCAGTTGAAGTCGCTTTGCGGCCGGGTTGTCAACGTCTAGTGAGATATGCCCCACGGGGTGAAAAGTGATGCTAGTGGGAGTGCGGGGAGTTGCCCGGAGGGAAGTTGCCGTATCTTTCAAAGGCTCTTTCTCCTGTCATATTCTGTGAGTATTGTGGTTAAGAACAATAGATTAAAGGTGAGGGGCGAACCTTCGGGAAACGAGTTGTGTGTTTTGAGAGCTTAACCTCAGCTTCAGGGTCATCTGAAGCAAATGCCTACGGGAATGTCAGCCGGCTTGCCTGCTGAGAGCTGTCATGTGGTTCATATTATGTGGCGCTTATTGGCCTTGAAACTTACAATCCAGTAGATGCACTTCTCGCCAGATCGTTGGTCCTCTTGCCAGTCGGGCACCTTGTCAAAATGCCAACCGCACTCCGTCCGTTGATCCACCATCCGAGTCGCGTGCTCGAGCGAGTCTGGGTCGAAAGGGACTAACTGAACCTTTGACTTCGACATTTCGATGGCGTTTTTCCGTGATGAAAGTCCCAAAACTAGAACTGCAGATGATTGAAAGCTTTTGCGTCATAGACGAAGGGTATTTCTGATGAGTTCCGAGGGGCTTTTGTACACATAGTCAATGATGCAGTGACTCAATCCCACATCTCGGCTTGACCCACCACGGCAGATTTACTATCTGTTAGTGTTTAGCGGGTGACTCAACCAAGTTACTAACACTTCGTGTCGGCTCAGCTCACAAACACCCTGGATCTCTCGCCTTATCGGCCTCGGCCCCAATCAGCGTGCCGAACAGTGACATTAGCATGTCGTCTCAGGGCGCGCTCAAGGCGTACAAGGCATCTTCAGTAGACATGACAACTCAGCCACCTATGTCTTTCTCACGCAGCACACAAGATAAGCTCATCAAAATTGCAAAGCCATGGCTATCCCAGCATTTGATCTGATTGATATGATGGTATTAAGTGCATGAAATGACAAAATGTCGCTATCGCTCCTACTCCGAACATGAACGAGACCCAACCCAATCTACAATAATGCCTTCTAAAATGCGTGCTGGTCCAGCGGGGGTCTACTGCGGCGGCATCAAAAACGTGCCGTTCGCAAGCCACGTCCCCGCCGGTGTGTAGTCTAACGTGACGCCGTCTTTCATGTATGCAAATCTAAAATACTCTGGCAGCGCCAGCTTCGGCTTCCTCATCCAGATGAACTGGTTGTCGCTGTCCCCGTCGGCAAAGTAGTACCGATACCGCTCCACGTCGTTGACCAACGCGCTGATGCCGTCGAAGCGGGTGCCGTTGGGCGGGAGGAGCCAGCTGAAGGTGATGCTGGGCTCAAACGAGCCCGTTGAGAGGATGGGCTTGGCGATTTCGGGGAGCAGGGAGTTGAACGGGCCGTCCTCGCGGAGCGCGTCGGGCGTCTGGAGGATGGAGTCGAAGCCCCAGCGGGCGATGCCGTTGACGAAGAGCCCCAGGACCATGCCTTGGTAGAATAGCGATGATCGCGTCTGCATGCTGGTGCCGGGGATGAGAAGGAAAGTCATGATGTAGTGGTGGATGCGAAGGTCGACGCCGGGTATCGAAAGGCCAATGATGATGCCGAGAAGGAACAGGGCGTAGAGGGCGAGGAACTTGGGAAGCCTGCCCTCCAGCCAGAAGAAGTAAACTTGTTTCGCCATGACGAAGGCGAGGATGGTGAGGATGAGAGCCAGGGCGGGCTTGGCTCCGGGCTGCGACTCGATGTCGTGGGCGGTGAGGCGCTGGATTGGCATCCAGGCGAAGGTGTAGTTCGACAAGGCGCCGAACCAGAAACCTCCCAGCCAGAGGATGGTCTTCTCAAATTGGGCCTTGAGGCCGGTGAGGGTCCGTCTCACAGCGATCCAGTACATGACGACGGCGCAGAAGGCCGCTGGGAGAAGTCGGCCGGTGAACATTGAAATCCGGTCCGGGAGAACGGTGGCGACGTGCCGGGAAGTCGTCGGGGGGTCGGAGCCGAAGCTGACGTGGGCGAAGATGCCGAAGAAACTGACGAAAAATTGCCATTCGGGCGATGTCGTGAAGATGGAAAAGATTGTGGTGAAAAATAGTGATGTCGGGAGGAGGATCTGTCGCGGATCTCTCTTGCCGCACTGAAGACTCGGGTCTGCCGTCAAGTTGAATGAGAGCGGGAAGTACGAATCGAATGAGATGGACTCAACGCCATTCTTCGTGGAGCTGTTGAACCTCTCATGCTGTCCAATCCGGTGAATGCGCCCGCACCCTCCGCTCAAGTCAGTGACGATGCCCGCGTGGATAGCCGCGGCGCAAATCATCGAGTCGCCGCGGTAGACCCCATCGCCGACAACCAGATGCTTGTACACAATCTCCTGAGGCCCGACATTATGCGGGTTCAAAAGCTTGTGAGCCATGCAGTTGGCCGGGCACTTGAATGAGAAGGATGAGTTCGTGAACGGCCGGCAGTCAGCTCCGTCAAGCCCGCAGTCGTTCTTGAACTCCCACAACGCGTCCGAGCAGTCGAGATTCATGACGTCCTGGCCGAAGCTGTCCTTGATTGCGCGGGAGGAGCTGAGCGGGATCGAGAAGGCGACAACCCATAGAGCGAGGAACACGGCGACGATGCCGGCCTTTCGGCGCGGCGTCGGGGCGATGCGGTCGAGCAGCCGCGGGGGGATCTCCTGGACCCACGGCAGGATCGGCTTGATGGTGTGCACCCGCGGCGGCTGAGGGCCGTAGAAGCAGTGTCGCTTCTTTGTCGCGGGGAACTTTTGCTGCATGATCGACGACGCGCTGGAGCCGCTGTTCCTCGGCTCGAGCTCGAATTCCTCGGCGTCGAGTAGCTGGGCCTCCTCGTCCACGCTCCCGCGTCTCGTCGGCGCGTCGAGCTCCGGGTCGTCGGTGAAGGGCACATCGTGGTGAGAGCCTCGTCGGCCTCCATCACCGGGGGCGCCCATTTTCGGTCCTCCGGTCTGTTTCTCACTCTCACTCGCACTCACTCGCTCTCTCTCTCTCTCTCTCCACGCCAAGCCCTTTCACAATTCAATCCGCCGTGCAGTGAAGCTCCCCAGTCTCACAGTGTCGCTTTCATATGTGAATTATCCTCTTAGCTGGTTGTCAGAATTGGACGTCTGCCGTTCTTCTGTTGCTGACAAGGCTCCTCGACTGTCGATGGTCTTGGGTGTGTGTTCAGGGGTGGTGAAGAGAAAGCGCCACGAGATTTGCGGCGACGTGGTCGAATTTAGACTTTCTTGGAAGGCAGAACGCCGCCGACGTGGAAATTAGCACGGTGATCGGAAGGATCAGAGGGGCGTCCAGTAATAATACCATTTGCTTCCAGCGGGTGGGCTGCAAATGGACGAAAGATGACCGCCCGCCCCTCGCCCCCCTTCCTTGGCTTTTGTTGTGTTGGTCTCAGGGGGTACGAGCTGTTTTGAGACACGAGCGTCTGAGCTTTTTTCTCTTCCCTTGTGCGGATAATGGGCGACTGAGACAGTTAGTGGAGACGGACTATTGCGGTAAGCGGCACGTTCGGCCTGCGTCGATCATCTCTTCGGGTTTCCTCTTTCGCCCTGTCACGTTGCAGGCTGTTGTTTTCGTGTTGGTTGGCGGTTGAAAGACGCGCCCAGACCGACAGAACGAACGTGGCCTCGAGATGCAGCAAGACACAAAGAGCGTGAATGGCCAAACGGCTGGCTTCGTGCATCGCAAAGTTGCTTTCATTGGTGTTTGTCTCTCGCTGCCCAACTTTGGGGCGGGTTGGCTCACTTAATATGAAACTGCAAGGGGCCCTGGCCAATAGCGCTGAAGATAAAATTTCAGTTCGAGGCCTGAAACTAAGATTGGACAGTGACACATGACACAGGCGGTGAAGAGGCTTTTCAAATCAATTGAGAACACCAAATGTCCGCTGCTTGTCGCCATCGTGATATGCAGGTTTGAATAGGAGCTTGGTGCATTCAGGATGCCCAATGACTGTAACGTTTCTTCAACAGTGCAGTTTGTTACAGCAGCTGTTTTCTAGAACGCCAGATCAGCGCGTTCAGTGCGGCTAGTCATTGAGCGGTGTGCAGTCTTACCGATCGGGAAACCGGAACTCGGCAGTGCCATTAATGCACTCTTCAGACGCAGGTTCCCATGTCGCCACCATGGTGCAACTACTCAGTGCGAAGCGAAAATGCTAAATGTTATCATTGATAGCGAAGTTGCATCGATGCGAAGCGGCGAAGCGGCCAAGATGCCAAGATGGTGAAAATAGTTTCTCAGGAGCTCGATGGCTGCCGTTGAAACAAAACCTCCAGTAGGCAGGGTATCATGACGTCTCACTGCTACCTTCGATCCAGTTCCATGACGAACCGCATTAAACCCCAAGATTGTACCTTTGAAGCCCACGACAAAAGCCTCTGCAACCAGCATGCAGGGACTCATGCCAAATAAGTATACGATTGACAATGCTGGGTAACAGGAAATCCAATTGTACATCTCAAGAAAACGGCTCATTACAGGACCACTTGCGTTTTTGCAATAGCAATACACGTGAGGTAGAGTGATCATGATGGATCAACTGTGCAACGAATTGTCTGTGATCCTATCCTGGCTACCCCAGGGACAGCAGTCGTATCTTACCACTGCCTGAGAGCAAACCGCCAGATCTGTAGTTTCGGGGGAATTACAACTTGTTCGACTCAGTCGCAGCATCGAACAACTTGACTGAATTGGCAAAGCTACGAGCCTTGAAAGTATGCGCGGACCATGTTCCCAATTACAATGCGTCACAAACGACCTGGTCACAGTTCTGCGAGTGGCAGGAATGCACAAGTTTGAGGTTTTTTCTCATTTTGGGTTGAGGCGCGTATCGCGTGAGACGCAAAATAGGTTGTTAGATTTACCTACGCTATGACGAGATCAAGAAGCCTCGCAGTTCCAATATCCAACACTCAAATCCTACGAGAGGTTAATCTGAAATCCATTGATAAGCGTCTCTCCGAATAAGCTCATGTCAATATGCCAGCCTCATATATACAACACGAATGGAAGCTCAGGCAGATCGACGAAGTCCCCGCTCATTCCAGCATCTTTGTTCCTATATGCTACGGTGAATTCCCGCGGGCGCCTAGTCCTCCATATTCTCATTCACAATCTCCTTGTTGTCAACGAAAACCTTCTCATATCTAACCATAATCTCGCCTACAGCATCCATATTCGGTCCGGCCCTCATCTCACTTTCGGCCAATTCCATGATACTCCGAGTTGCTTGCGGGTGACATTTATCATATCCAATCGATGAGGACTGCACACGAATTGATAATAGCCTATCCCAGGCGGAACTTTTCCCCCATCGCGGCGAGAGCCCCGAAGACATTCCTAGGGCACAAGGTCTGACGACTAATAAATCATACACACCGTGAAAAGCTTTGGTGACGGGTGACAGCCGTGACACCGCTTACAATCGAGTACTTCACAGCTTTATGTTGCTTGAAAAGGTTTACCGATGCGGAATTGATATTATCACACACATGCTTCTCAAACTCCTCATTGGTCCTAGAAGCATCCTTGGATTGCAGAGCATAGACTTTCAGAACGCCGCGAGAAGACGTTCTAGAAACTCTTAGGGTATCAGCCAATAAGAGCGGTATATTCCTGAGGAGACGCTGCTGATGTCGTTCTTGCGGGGATGGAATCAATTCCTTTTGCTGTGATTTCGAAAACTTTGGAAATGACCAACAACCAGGGTGATATGTACCTTTGCTTTTTGTTTTTACTCTCGCCATTTGACCGCCAGCAAAGAATCCGCCAAAGAGCCCCGATTTACGCAGCAAACTCCGCACCTCGAGGGCTGGGACTTTGGTAAGTCGGCGGAAGAACAACAGCCAAGGCTTCTGCTTACGGACCCATTTCGATGTCCATTTCCAGGAACGCACAACTCGCATAAGCTGTACGCCACATTGGCGCATATAAGTCGGACAGATGTGCAGCCGTTGTGAATTCTTGGCGTCAACTTGCGGAGTTGGCCCATGTTATCATGCGAGCACCGGCGGAGTTGGGTTTACAACCACCTTCACCGCTACTGGGTGCCAGAAACAAGACAGCCGATAGATGTAGTCTCACTGATTTATCATATCAAATTTTGTACAGTGCAAGGAACATCAACCTCCGAAGTCTCAATTTACACTTGACCTATACTTGCTACGCTTGCATGTATCAGTTCGGCAACCCGTCAGGTCATGTCATACTTGCACCTCGTACCGGTGACTACTCCCACCGTGTCCTTACGGTTTGCCTTTGAGCAATACTGTTTCCTCGGTAGCTTTCTGAACAAAGAAATCGAGCCGGGCGCCATGCAGGGCGCCAAGCATGTTCTCACTCCTTACTGGAATACGATGATCAAGGCTGGTCTCACATACGGCAACGCACCCCTCTTCGGCACCATGGCTTCCACCGTCGCTATCCTCGCTAGCACCTCGATCGAAGTGCTACAGCAAAATAACCCCTCCTAATGGTATGTTTTCAGCGCCTTGCTCGCCGCTGACCACTTCGCTTTCGTGGGGGTTGCCCTTCCGAAGATCAAGGGCCTGGCGAACGCCGGGCTGACGCACACTCTCCAGCAATAGATGCGGATACATGTAACTCGCTCTGTCACCGTGGATCTTTTCTGCTGGGTCGCTGCAATTACAACTTGCGCAAAGACTCTCTCGTCTTGAAACCAGACGGCTGGAGGTGGGGCTCACGGGGTTGTGGAGTCCTATGAATATTCAGATGCCAGGCTGATTTGGACCAGAATCCAGGGAAAACTGAAGCAGGTCTTGGGCAGTTCTTTTAAGGCCACCCACCCTAGAATTTCATCAAGACCGGTGTAGTAGTTTCGAATTGGGAGGAAACTCTCTCGTCATTTACCAACGCCAGAATCCGAGTCCTCAGAATGATCCCATCTACCTTCCTTATAATTCGAAGACCTGTTATAATGTGACTTCAGGCACACAGGTCAAATGCCATGCGTTGTGACTGGAATTGAACTTCTCGTACAGTTCTAAGTCATGGTTTGGGCGTTGGTCGCTTCGTTGGACGCTTTCAGCAAACTTCCTTCTTGGTCTCCCCTGTTGACGGGCATCCCACGAAATACCTGGATTCAGAAATGTCTACTACTTGTTACATTCTCAATTCCATTCTCAGTAACGGGAGGGTCCCAAACTCTTTTCTGTTGAATTTCATTCCACGGCCTTGCCTGAATTTGCCTCGCGGTTCTCACGCTTCACTGGTCTGCCTTGCGCCGCACCGCACTGTTCAAATCAAGGCAGATGTGAGGGTGTCATGGGGCCTATAGACCCCAATCGCCCTCATGGGCACCTCTTCTTGAGGCGTATAATTGAAGGATTGATAAAGAGGGGGCGAGGCAGAAAGCATGTTCGTTGATGCTTTCAATTCGGAAGGTTCTCACGCAGTGGGGACGGCTGTAGGGAACCAGCTGCCAAGCTTCGCGTTCACGACAGGAACATCACGATCGTGACATCTCAAGTGGAGAAAAATGGGTAGTTTGAGGCTTTGAATACTTGGCAAAGGGCTCGCCGCAGTCGATACGGTAGCAACCGGATCCGTTGGGGGCTGTTGGTAGATGCTGTTGGACGCTGTTGGACGCTGTTGGATACTGTTGGCGGGCCCTTTCCCTGGGCGCGGGTTGATGTCGCCGAAGGATCGCGTGTCTGGGACTTTGACTACATCATTTGATCAAATATGAGTCTTCATTGAGCATTTACAGTATCCATGGATGTTTAATGGTTCGGGGGCTAGCTTAGGCAAATTGTCAATCTCTGAACGATGGAGTCTCCTGAAATACCATCCCCATCACCTAACGGCCCCAGCAACAACCAACGGACCCCAGATCTACAAGGAGCTTCACGCTCTCGGGCTATCCGCTTCGTGGGCGCTCAGATGAGGCAGTATGAGGCAGTGTAGGCTGTGATCAGTCTTTGGCATCAATGTGTTCGAGACCCCGTGTTTCCCTAGTTGGATGATATAATAGATAAACAACGAATCGCAAAAAGATCATGTATTCAATCTTCAACGACACAATCAACTCATCTATTAACACATCATACTTGTCTACTCGTCAGTCTTTGACCCGCACCAGAGCGCATAGCTACTTCAGAGCCATGAAGCTTCTCTCCATCTTGGGGCTGCTATGCAGCACTGCCTCGGTAGTCTCTGGGTCTCAACTGACACCTCGAGCGCCCAAGTGTCCCAAGCCTGAGGGTACTACGGATGCTCAGATAATTGCAGCGTACAAGTCCTCTGGACAATGCTTCAGCTACACTGGCGCTGGCAATCGCGAGAAGAGTATTGCTCCCTGTGCCGGCGCTGATGGCTATTGCCAGAAGGTCAAAGGGGTAGAGAACGCCGCAGCAGGTGTAAGTCAATATGATTTCATGTTCCATTCACAATATCCCGTCAAACGGATTGGTGATCGTCATAATTCGGCTGATACGAGTGTCTTAGTGTGAGCTCTTCGTTCCTGAGGGCGTCAAACTTGATAAGAGTCTCGCCAACAAGGACGAAGATTGCAACGAATGGTACGCCGGTCAATGCACATGTGAGTGTGAGTTCTGTGAAGAGATCGCAGACATTGTCATCGAGGGCCTCGAACAGCTTGACAGTGTTATTTGCGCTGTGATGCTTTCTTCCTTAACCTCCATCGCCGACGCCGGTCTCACGTTCATCCCCGGCGGGCAAGCACCCAAGGCTATCAAAGCTATAGTCCAGGGCGCCAAGTCTTTCTACGAGAATGGGGCAGAAGCGGCGTCATTCTTTGGGAGCTGGATCGGCCCTGCATGCGGGATACCGGATTTCAACTTCGATATCACTATGGTGTTTGGGTCTCTCCTCGGCGCCCCTGACTCCATGTCGCGTGGAAAACCTGTCGGCTGCAAGAAGAAGAACAAGAACGGATGCCGCGATGTTAAGCCAGTCCCCGATCCCACGACGAAGCCAGACCAGCCCACGGTCAAGCCTACCGACAAGCCGCAGCCTACAACAACACCAAAGCCCGCGACGACACCAAAGCCGGAGACAACATCAGCGCATACAACATCCTCGCCTGCCTCATCCACGACTGAAGCCGGCGCCGGATGTGCCTACTGCGGCGAGTTCGGGAAGACAAAGGCAGCTCGTGATGAGAAGTATCAACTCATGTACGCCCGTGCGGGCAACTCCGCCGATGCCCCGGCCTGCGTCCTACCTCCTGCGGACGGATCAATAAGCAAGAGAAGCCTTTTTGGTTTTCTCCCAGACCAACTGTCGTCGCGATCATTGCTTCTGCAAGGACGTGGCCTTGCCGAGAAAGACACCAAGTTCGATGGGTTTTTGCTCGGCGGTACGTACGAGGTAACTTTATCCATGGGAAAGTATATGCAGGGAGCCGATGCCGAAAAGATTCCGGAAATCAGCAAGTTTTGGGCGTACAAAGATCCACAGAATACGAATCAGTGCAGCGTGGAGGTGGTGAAAGATGCCAACAAGGCAAATGGAAAGAAATACGACAGTAAGTGGTCCCTCGTCAGTGATGATGGCATATCGTGTACTAACAAGGGCGCAGCTGAACACGTCTTTGAAGCCCAAACTGTCATGCGGTTTCTGTCCTGGCTGAGCAGTGATTCTGGCGGAAAGCTTGGGACTACATACAAGATGCCATCAGCTGCATGGGTCGTTGACACGTTTTTGTCATCCGAAGACAGTAAGACCGAATTCCTTATCGTTTCGCCTGGCAAGACCAATGCTGGCGATCTCTTCACCCCATCTTCCGGCGAACGAGGGGGTGCCCTGATTGCCTACGGATTCGGAAGATCCGACGGGGTCAAGTCAATTTCGGGAGGTCAGAACGTTGAGCGTATTCCAGCCACTCGAGGCAATAAGAACCTCGCCTTACTCGAAAAAGAGATCAATATGGCCAAGGGGAAGTGGTTTGGCATGAACAGGGTAGCCAGTGACTACTCCAAGATGAACACACAGTCTATATTCCGAACAGAAATGCGAAGGGTAAGAAAGATCAAACAACAACTCCGCATGTTTACTTTCACAGACGCAACTAACCAGAGACAACACAGGGTGTGGCCCCGTTTCAATTTTTGGGCGCCAGCGACGGCCAGACGGACACCATCTGGAAGAAATGGGCCCGCGTTGCGAACTGGATAGACCTTGTCATGCACACTTTCGATCAACAGTACAAATGGGGTACGCGCGCTGGCGAGCCCAAAAACTCGAAGGGGGATCCCTCGATGCGGTCTCTTTGGGCGTATTGGATCGACAAGGAGCTTGGCGACATTGAGGCCCTCGCTGCCGCCTGGGCGACACAGTCCGCAACTGTCTTCGACCAAAAGTTCCCGAAGAACAAGCGTTCCGCGGCCGAAGAGAAGTGGAGGAACGACGCTTTCGGCACCAATGGCTTTGCTACTGCAGCCAAGCTCAAGTTCCCTCGCCCGGCCGGTCTCCCAGCTGGCGCATCGATTTATGGTGCATATGGCTGGAAAGATGTCACATTTGATGCTTCCAACCAGAACCCGAACATCGGCGTCCCGGACAAGATCGTTTAGGCAATGTCTTATGTGGGTGGTGACCATGTCGGAAGATTCGAGGTTCAGAAGGCGGACAGGTGGACGGGATGGGGTTTGTGTGTGGGAGCACACCGGCTGTGGACATGTTGTCATGTTGTTTGTTTGCTTGGACTGTTTTGTTGGCTCTGCTTATCACTTCTGAAGTCGTAACTGTCTCTACCGGTATCTAGATTTTCATTTGATTCAAGTTCGCTGATTACTGTTTGTTTTTTGCGTTATTTACCTGCAGAAAGCCCCTCAAACACCTTACAAAATCAGTCCTCAAAGTCCTGGAAAGCCTCTCTAATTTCCCCCATCACCTTTCCCACGCCATCATAAGTGCAACGCACAACTTCCATCTCCGGTGCCTGCTGGCCTTCATCTTGGCCGCTTCGGAGCCCCTCAACTTCCCCTGAAGTTGTTGCAGGATGCTCGATCGACAGATCCCAGAAGACCACCAGGAAGCCTCCCTCATTCTCGTTCCAGAGCTCTGGTGGCCGGTCAATGATGATGATGACTCGACGCCAGTCACTTCGAGGCCAATCCACGTGGTTGATGAGTCGCGAAATGTGCAAAGTATCATCGGCGTGCTCCCGTGACGCAATTTCAGCACAGGCATGTGCTCTGCACTTCTCGATTCTCTCCTCGGTAGATGCGTCCACGGCAAGCGGCATGGCCCAGAGGTCAATGCGATCGTGGAAATCAAATCCAATTCTCCAGCGCGCTCTGAATGTCTCTTCGTGGACCTTCTTAGCTCGGGTTTTCAGATGGTCCGGGTTGGCAGACAAAGGCGTTGTGTCGTATATCTGATAAGACATTTTCGGGCGCGTCTGTCCATCCTCATCGTCCGAATCGGAGTCTGAGAGCGGTCGCGCATATTTTTCGGGTATTGGCAGCCTCACAGCACGTCGCCAGGCGGTAATGCAGGGCGTATTATCATGACTAGGCATTTCCTCAATGACGTACTGCAAAAGAGCTTTGCGGGGCGCCTTGCCGCCTGTGGATGCTCTTCTGGTGGGCGTTTGGGGCATATTTGTGGTTGAATGGAAGTCTCAAGATGCACTCCAAGAAAAAGTTAGGAAAAGAACAAAAGGGCGGAGTTGTTTGAGGAGAGAATTGGGAGACGCGAGTATTTCATTTGATCGATGAGAAAAAGGAGGGGCCTTGTTGGTGCTGTGCCTCATGGTCTCGGGCGAGTGTCCAAGGTACCTGGTACTGACGGTAAAAATAGATAAGGCACCTTGCCCAGGTATTTAATAACTGAGTATTGCCGAAAGGTCCCAACAGCAATAACACGGGCTGTGCAGTTTACCCCGAATGATTGCCTAGTACGCTATTCTTGGATTGAGTCAATTCTTCGAGATTTGCGCAACCACTGATGATGTGCATCACTGCCCCCAACCAAGAACTTTACTAGCCCCACATTACAGCGACTCGTCGCCACGAAGTCCGACAATCAAGAAGTTCATCACGACCCATGATCCTCAAGATCACGACATAGTAGTTGCCACAAATGTAGAAGCTAGAAATTGCCATTAGACCAGCGTCTTAACCGACGGGTAACAACCTTCGGGGACAATTTTCCAAGGATGTAGTCAAAGTATTATATCTCAATGTCCAACGTTCCGTGTACACATTTTCTAAGACTTGGTAGGTAGCTCACTGGGGCACTTGCGGAAGGCTCAATCATCTACTCGAGTCCAATTTTAAGCTCTGATCTGACGGTGAGAGTGCACTGAGCCTTTTGTGCAGAAGCGGTCTCTTGGGCTTTTCCCTCCTTGCGATATCTGGCATATCAATGTGCTATGACTGCTTTTCGGAAGGCTTTCGTCCGTAAATGTTGTACCTGGATCGATTAGCAATAATCACTAAGGATAGGTGAGCAACTGACATTGGCCAGTACGCGTGAATGGATCTGTTCCCCAGATCTTTTCGCACTTCCACGAGAAAGACTTGGACCTCCTCCTTTGTCCAGCCATGAGCTCTGGTCAAGGGTGCCATAGTGAAGGATTCAAATCCAGCAATGAAGTTTTCGTTAGCCCATATACCCAGCTCCTTATACTCGGGATACTTCGGCCAATCGTTAGTCGGCCACTTATGCACCTCCATCTTGACGTCCACGAAGCCGGCATCCTCAAGAACTTTCACAAGAGGCGGAATCTCCTGGTAAGGACGTCCGAAAATGCCGGCAGCTTCTCCAAGCAATTCAGTGCATCTGGAAATAGCAGAGTCCGACTTCAGTGTTCCATCGTCGGAGCGTGCATGCAGGTCTAATTCAACTAGTTCGACATATCCACCTGGGCTGAGGTGACTAAGAAGTTGGGAACACAAAGATTAGTATCGCGCAGAACGTTGACCAAACAATGTGTTTGGAAGAGTCGAGGTTGCATAACCTACTTAAAAACCTTGGTTGCAAAGGTTTTCCAATTGCCAATTGATGCGTTCATAAACCGGCTGTGAATGTAGTCGAACGGTTGCGACCAGTTCCACTCCTCGTCTAAATCATCCACTTCAAACTTCACGTTGGGTGGCACACTTCTGCGAATTAGCCTTGTCAAAGATATGTGTTTTGGTGTCTCAATAGTGTGGATGTTAAATCGACGGAAGGGAGCACTCACAAATCTGACATGGTTGGGGAAAGATCAAACCCAATAACCTAGAGCTCAAATCAATGATTACAAACTTCATTAATCATGATGAATAGACATTGTTACCTCGGCATTCGGGTGTTCCTCCCCAAAGTCCTCAGCCCAAATACCGGTACCTGTACCGACATCGAGGACGCGCGTGACCTTTGAGTCGGGATCGTTGGCGGGCGCGAGTCCCAGGCGGTTGTCGAGGGTAAGAAGACAAAGATGGTGTTGCAAGTCTAAAGCCCATGTCAGCGCACCTCGCAGATGAGGCGATTATGAAGCTTACCTAGTCGCTCGTTTTCCCTCTCATCATTGGGAGCATGGTATCCTGAAAATATTAGAAATCACACAACAATCAAGATGTTACTTAAAAAAATCATCACATACGTCCGTCTTTGTACTTGTGGTACGTACGGCCGTTCTCGACACGGAAGTCGCGAATTGAGTCACTCAGACTAGCGGTCGAAGATGCGACACTCTAGATCGAATTGATTGATTAGAGCAAGTCAGTGGGATAAAGAGGACTTCTGCGTACACCACCAATCTCCGAGGAGGTGTCATTCGTCGCCTTTGGCCATCAGGGATTAGCATCAAGTAGGTCAAGAGGCTAGGCGTGGGATGCGATTTACCTCATCGGCTGCCAAGTTAATTGGGTTATTGGCCTGAACAGGGACTTCAGCGGTGCCAGTTGCGCCGCTCGTGGCGTTGTTGGCACTCATGACTGACAGCAAGAGCGAGAATGATGAATGCAATAGAACAGAAACATCAATCGTAGCCAAATCATTCGGACCAAGTCCTTTTATGGGTGATGATCTCTTTTCTTACCCCTCTTCTTGACTGAAGCGAGTTATGCATGTTCCCTGCCAACAAACCATCACATCCCCAGTGATAAAGGCTGCCCTGTTGGTCGTCCTGCATGTCACCCTTGGCGAATGTAATTCCGCCCGCGGCCTCCCAAAAGATACCTCAAAGTCCGCAAATACTCCGCTAATTCACTGACATTAGAAGTAGATACATAAGAAGCGCCAATTCACCAACCTCGCTTCAGACCAGGGTCCTGGACCCAAAGCTGCAAGTCCTTTCTTCAACTCCTAATCGCCTGCACCAACAGCACTCGTACCCCATTTCGCCGAGAAGTCACCGCAGCCGACCAAAAGACCAACTTACTGGTCCAACAAAGTTATGGCGGTGCTTAACCCGGCTCCGCGAAAATACGGCATTGTCGTGCTCGGAGCCTCTGGCTTCACCGGGACGATGGTATGCACACACATCGCGGCCCATTTTCCAACCAACCTCAAATGGTCAGTTGCCGGCCGGTCACAAGAGCGTCTCGAAAGGCTGGCAGCTAAATTGAGAAAAGAATATCCCGATCGAGTGCAGCCAGGTGAGGCACCCGGGTGTCCTGGTTTTGCTAGACTGGTCGGAATGCTAATTCGCAACTAGACCTTGAACTTGTCGCGCCAGACGATGCTAAGACACTCGGGGAGGTGATCGGAAGAGCCAAGGTGTGCATCAGCCGTGTCGTCTATGCGGTTGATGGAGATCCGATCATTAAGGCGTGCATCGACCAGCGGACCGACTATGTTGACTGGTTTGTGATGTCCGTTGCTTCTTCAAATGGTATCTAACAGCGAACACTAGTGCCGGTGTTCCCACTCTTGTCCACGACTGGGTCACCAAATATCATGAGCAAGCTGAGGCAAAAGGCGTTGCGGTAGGTGGCGTCCCCACCTGACTTTTCATGATAGACAACATCAACGTATCGACTGACCGGCATCGCAAATAGCTGATTCATTCTTGCGGCGCCATGACTGGAGAAATGGATCTTTTCGCCATCCATGCCTGCCGCGAACTCAAACAGAAATGGTCGGCACGAATGGGGAAGATGACTCTGCGAGTTGATGATCTTGAGTAAGCCCACAGTCTGATGCAATCTGGTTGATGGGGTCTTCTGCTAATTGAGCGTAACTTACAGCCCTAATGTAAGCGGCGGCACCATGCGAACGATGCTGTCATTCGCGAGCGGAGGCCCGAAAGCAATCGCGGCGGCTGGTCACCCGTCGCTGCTGACGCCGATTCCTTACACGAAACCCATCGAGGCGGTCCGCGGAATCCACACGCATCCCGTGCTTGGATTACTGACACTCTCTTCGCCGCCGGGCGACCAAGCGCGCACCCTCATCAATAGATCTTGGGGTCTCCTGGGCGGTCCCGAAGGCAGCTGGGGTCCCAACTTCCAGTACAACGAGTACGAGAGGGCGCAGTCGTATGTGGGCGCCGTCTTCAACTTGATCCGCTGCTATATTATTCTCACCTTGTTCTCGTGGGTGCAGTATCCCTGGTTTTACAATTTGCTGATGCGCACCGCACCGGACTTGGGTATCGGCCCGTCTGAAGAGCAGATCGAGAGTTTGCCTTTCACTGCGGCAGCTTTCGTTGAGGCCGACCCCGCAGAGGAGAAGAATCGTGGGAAGGGGTGTTTCATCAAGTTGAGGTTCAGCGAGGGAAACTACCCCTTCGCTGCCATGCTCATGGCTCAGGCAGGCGCCACACTGTTGTACGATAGGAACTTATCAGCGGGTATTAATGGTGGATGTCTGACGGCTGGGGTGTTGGGGCCAGACTTTGTGGAGAGGGCGAGGCAGGGAGGTCTCGAGATCGAGACCACCATGGTTGAAAGTCTGAAGATCTGAGACAATTCTCCATGATCTATCGCGTTTGTACATGTAACAGTAGTATCGGCAATTCATATGTTATCATACACTCTTTCTTCGCTGTTTGCTCCGCTGCATTATGAAATAGATGCGTTGTCATTGATATATGCTCATCGTTATGTGTGCTACTTCGGCATCAATATTACCAGCCTGTCATGTCACTTGGTCTGGCAGGGGTTTAATAGGGCTTTTGTGATCTAAGATCTGCAGAAAGAATTCAGTAAGTCCATGGGAAAGGCACTACTGTACGCGCTACCTATGGTATATATAACGTAGAATGATCAAAGTCAACCCGTGCTACGGTCCGCCTCCATTCACTTTAAATTTCGCAGGTGTACTCCATCGTCAAGTTTACCTGCGGGACACCCTCAAAGTCCGCAGGCACCGCATACGAAATATTGTAGTACCAGTGATTTCTCAGCTGATCACCATACGAGATAGGCAACTTCTCCAATCCAGGCGCAGAGACGTTGACGTTTAAGCATGGCAATTCCTCCAAGCCGGTAATAGACTTGCCTCCCAGAGTCCATGATGGGGGGATTCCGGAAAGGGCAAAGGTGAAGATATCAGAGCCTTCCTGAGTCTTGTTTGGGTATGAGATGCTCAAGAAGTTCTCACTCGCGACGGCCTTAATCGTCGAAGCAGAAGGATAGAGCAGGAAGAAGCCAACCAGGGGCCACGGCTTATGCGAAGGGTCCGAAGCCCAATGCGCAATGGCCGGCACAAATTGATCTCCTCGGTTCTCTGTCTCAGCGAGCTGCTGTCCGCCAATCATGAGAGGTCCACTGATCCAGGATGTGGTGGTGCGAGCGACGTCGGTGTCCAGCTCTTCCTTGATATGTCGTGTGAGGCTTCGTGACCCCGTCCAGGAGCCCTTGGACTTGAGAGCAGCTGCGGTACTGTTTGAAATGTGCTTTGCGACCGTCTCTGCAACCAGGGAGATTGCCGCACCCTGTGCAGCGTCGTACATCAAGTCTCCTTCTCCCAAAAGAGGCTGTGGACCGTACTCGCGGCCAAATACAGACCACCAGTACATGGGGAGAATGGACGAATACTTCGTCATGTCGCGGGTGTATGCCCGGTCATACGGACCGACGAGATTGCCGAGATACGGGTTGTAGTGCTCCGCAATATCTTTCCACAACTCCGTCAAGATGAACTCGGCGTTCTTGGTGAGGGTGGCGTTGCGAGGTCCGTAAGCGATGTTTGCAGCCAGAGCCCAGACATCCATGCCGTAGTAATTAGGCGCGTTGTACTCGCCGAGGGTGTTAGACCCGTTGCACTTGAAGAGCTCTAGAAGCTCGCTCCCTTGAGTGTTGGCGAAGTTGATGAAGGCAGAATTTTGACGACGGGCGCCGATCCAGCCGACTGTAAGGGCGCGCATGAGACCTGGGTTTGAGTAGCCAAGAATGAGGTTGTCGCCATCGGGGTAGCTGCCGTTACGTCTCATAGCGCCAACGGCTTGGATTTCGAGAGCGTCTTCAATTTTCTTGACGAGATCCGCGCCAAGGAGGTCGGAATAGAGCTCCACATCTTGCACAAGTTGTGTCCTACATTGCTGTTATTTGCTGTTGGTATTGTGGCATTCATGATCTTATATAACTTACCCGATAAACTCTCTCCAGTTCGGATCGTATGTAGTCTAGAACCAGGTGAGCAGATACGCCGTCAATGGCTCCACGGACCCAACTTACATAGATCTTTGGTGGATAGAGTGTGGAGTTGGGAGTTGGGTCCGGCTCATCAGGCGAGAGCTTAAATGTTCCATACCACGCTGACTCAAAATCCGACGTCATTTGGCACTGAAGACTGCGCTCGGAATTAGTCAAAAGAATAATAAAAAAAAAAGACCAAATGAGTTTCTTACATATTCTCAATTGCTGCCTTTGCGTTTTCCACGTCGTTTCCCTCATTGCGATGCAGCAAGCCCGCCGTGTACCAGGCAGTAAACCTGTTAGACCACGGTCCCTTGTCGGGGTAGAAGATCGCAGCGTACGACTGGTCCCATCTAGCGTCCTGGACCCCCATGGAGTAGTCAAACAAACTTTGAGCACCTGTGGTAGTGTAAGTCAAATTGAACGTCTTTCGCCATTTGCGCAATCCTTACTGGCTGACAACTTGGGCTTGCTGGCGGCGTTGACCCCCAGCGTCGCGCCGGAGGTCAAGATTGAAGCGACGGCCAATTTGAGATGCATCGTGCCCAACAAACCGTACTTTTGCGAGGGTAATTCTTGGCATGAGATCCCATTACGTCCAGGCCGCTTTCTCTACCTATATATGCTCATACTGACAATACCCCTTGCCATAACTCGCCATGAGGACCACGCGTTCGATGCCGCTATATCCCCTAGTCTGGGGAATCAACAAGGCCATCGTCATGAACCCCTCACGCCAACCTCCGCACTGCTATGCTGTCTTCTCTCACAGAAAGGTCCGCCAATCAAAGATACCAATCCCAGCTTGCCCAGGCCCCGGTCCGAACCGGGCCGGAGACCGGTGGACCATCTCCGGCCCCCGGGCAAGGTTACATACCCCAACTTGGGAGAGAAGCCGCTGCGCTAGTGAGCTGAGCTCAAGCGGGGTCACGAGTGACCATTTTGCGGGGGAGAGACCGCATGCTGGCCGGGGATAGTGGCACCATGGAGGATAGACAGGTTAAACATCGGACAGGGGCTTTTCCCACAGGCGAGCCAGTGGTTGTTGGTGATATCTGGCCGTATCAGGTGCTGATAGATACCATTGCCGGACGATATTTCCGCACCCCTGAGAGGTCACGTTACGCATGGCATATCGCCCGCGATACCTGATTCGGAAGGCTTTCGCCCGATAAACTGCCCTCGGCACCGATAGCTATTGCCGACAACGTGAGGGATTCCCCAACCCCGCTGGTATCTCCTGACCTCTGTTGGCTCGATCTGGCGCTCATAGGCAAAATCCCCCGAGCGGCCTGAGCCCGACAGATTGGATCGTGTGAGAGCCGGCCCGGAGGTTGGCCGGGCTTGTTGGTGCTGATATCGGTACCCGAGGAAAGCGTGATTGTTTCTCGGGTTGTTATCTCTTCGGGTCCGTCAAATATTAACATCGCCATTCCCGGGTACTCGGAGCTCGCGTGAGTCGCGTTCTAGTTCTGTTTATTTCTGGAAGATTGCAACCATGGCGAAGGGTCCAACATCGTCAGTAGAGCCGGGCGGCATTCCCGTGACTGTCGATGCGGCGATTGCGAAAAACAGAGGGTCGCTGAAATGGCTTTCAAACCCGGGTATTGTCAAACTGAATTGCATCCTTGTCTTATCATTGGTGTCAAGTTACGCGACCGGTTATGATGGATCGATGATGAATGGACTGCAGTCCTTGGACACCTGGCAGCAATCTTTCAACAACCCGGATGCCCAACAGTTAGGACTGTAAGTTCGCTCGAATATGCGTGCCCCAGAGTAGTTGCTGATAAGCTGTCATCAGATTAAATGCGATCCAAAATGTCGGACAGCTGGTGGCCCTTCCCTTCTGCGCTTGGTTCTGCGATCGCTTCGGCCGCAAGCCTGCCCTCCTCTTCAGTGCTTCCATTCTCCTCATTGGTGTTACGTTGCAAGGTGCATCGCAAAATGTCGGCATGTTTATCGCAGCCCGTGGAGTTCTCGGATTCGGCCTCGCGCTCAACATCACAGCCGCACCTCTGATGATCATGGAATTGGCTTACCCATCCCAACGTGCCCCTCTCGTCAGTATCTACAACTCTCTATGGGGCCTCGGTGCCCTATCGGCGGCGTGGATCACCTTTGGCACCTTCAGAATCGGCAACACATGGGCATGGCGCATTCCTTCGATCCTTCAGGGAGTGTCTAGCATCGTTCAATTGGGTCTCTGCTTCTTCATCGAAGAGTCACCAAGATGGCTGATTTCGAAGGAACGAGATGCCGAGGCCGAGGCTTTGATTGTCAAGTATCATGCGAATGGAGACGCAACAGATCTGGTTGTTCCGTTGGAGATGGAGGAGATCAGGACAGCCTTGAGACTCGAAGCTGAGGCCTCACGATCGACCTCGTACATGTCGTTTTTCCAGACCCCCGGAAATCGTCGGCGTTTCTTCATCATCCTGGCAGTTGGATTCTTCTCTCAATGGTATGCTGTTTTTCTTCCCAAACTTCACACAGAAAAATAACTTGACTGATTCATTGACATCTACCTAGGTCCGGTAACGGTCTCATTTCGTACTATCTCAGTCTAATCCTCAACTCCATCGGCTACACCTCCCAAGATACCCAGACTCTCATCAACGCATTGATGACTCTTTGGGGAATGATCTGGGGTCTCATCGCGTCGTTCCTCGTCAATCGCTTCCGCCGTCGCACAATGTTCCTCGCCTCGACTCTGGGCGCTTTGGCCTGCTACGTTACCTGGACAGCTCTGCAGGCCACCTACGAACAACAAACCGACCTTACGGGCAGTGGGTCACCAGGCCTCGCCAAGGGCGTCTTGGCCATGATCTTCTTGTACAACGTCGTGTTCAACATGGGCTGGGGCGCTTTGCAGGTAACCTATGTCGTCGAGATTCTGCCCTTCAATCTCCGAGCAAAGGGCCTGGTTCTTTACAACCTGTTCGTTGCCTTGGCTCTCATCTTCAACCAGTATGCCAACCCCGTTGGCGTCACGAACTCGAAGTGGAAGTACTACATCACTTACGATGTCTGGCTGGCGTTCGAGGCCGTGGTGGTGTACTTCCTGTTCGTCGAGACGGGCAAGATGAGCTTGGAGGAGACGGCTGTCATCTTGGATGGCAATGAGGATAGATTAACGAATGAGGTCGCCCGTAAGACGGAGAAACTTGTGATCGAAGCTCACGAGAACGTCGCGGAGCATGATGCTCGAAGTGAGATTAAGGCTTGAATCAGGACAACACGTGATGGTAGCTAAGTTGGTTTTTGATTGTATTGAGTACTGCATCTTCGATGCTGTGTCTAAGGAAACGATATCGTTTGCTGTTAAAACGATATGACCGCAATCGTGCTTCTCATCCTCTCTCCCGTCATTTCTCTTGTCGCCTGTGTTGTCACCCCTCTCGACACTTTCGGCCATTAATGTTGTCGACGTAACTGGGTCCGCATGGCGTGGTTCTTTGTATTTGTTTGAGAATCTTCGTTATGTATACTTGGGTAATCACTCTGTTCCCCGCTCGTCGCAAGCAGCTGGGGGCGGTTCTTCGTATTCAGGTTAGCGTTGTTGATAATTAGGTTGTTCTGCTTTTCCGGTTCCGCACAAGCAGTTGGGAAGTTAGTAGGTTTTGAGATGACTATGCCTCGGTACCTTCAGCCATTGTTCTAATCAAAGTAACTACATCAGCTGGTGATGATCTTTGCATTCTGACAATGTCCGGGACATAGCCGCCAGTGAAGCTCAGTTGATCAACATCTGACCTTGGTGTTTTCCAGCCCTACGCCTCTCTTGTGCGGCGCAGATAGTAACCCCCTAAAAGTTGTATCAAAAACAATTAAAGGTTGCATCCGAAACAATTGACTTCAGGGTAGACAATGATTGTCTTTCGATCAATGATAGTCGGGCCAAGGTGTGGTTGCAATGAGGTAGAGGGGCAGACGGGAGGTTGAGAGGACACTGGGTTGTGGATGCTGCAGCCAGCGTCTAGTGGAATCCTCCAAGCGAAAGCTCGGGCCTTCTTCTGCTTGTACTGCTCTTATTTCTCTTGCTATTCATACTACTCTTGCTAGTCCTACTAATCTTACTAGTCCTACTGTTCTTGTTGCCCTTGCTTCCCTAGTTATACTATTCGAGGCCCCTTCACCTGCCAATTTACTCTTCTTACCCACGCCTAGAGGGAAGACCGTTTTGTTATCTCTTTCATCTCCTGCAGTCCGTCGACAGAGCACAGATGAGCACGAAGTCCTGGATCCGTTCGTTAGCTTTTCCAGGACCCCGAAGCGGAAACGAACCTCGCGCGCCTGTACGTTAGGGGTTCGCTCCGCAGAAGCCTATTCCATCCTGACCCTCAAGAAATTCTCCTTCTCATACGGCAGTCAAGAAGGTCTGCCTGCAGGTGGTGACCCGCTGTGCGAAAGCATAAACAAAAGCTTAGAAAAGTAGAATATAGCATACCCATAACCTCTGTAGTCTAAAGCTCTTGTACAAAAGTATGCTCCCTGTATGAGTGAGCTCATGATGTGACTCTACGGCACTTCCTATCCCTTGGACTTTCAAGGTGTCATTCCGGCTGCCGGAGATCTCTTGGTGTGGGACTCGCTCGTTGTGACAGCACCACATGGCGGACCGGCATTAGCTGACAGAAAGTCAACGATGACGGCCCGCGCCGATCAGACAGTCAACGTTTTGGGTGCGTGCTCAATCGCTCTACTTTCTGATATGTATGAGTTGCTCCGATGGCCAATATCCAATGATCCATTGTTTACTGATCAAGTCAAAGTCGGATCATGACCCCGTCTTTGTCAATACCATGAGGACAATTAGAAGCTCGACGAATGAGATGGTAGCCATGGCATGTTCTTGTCGTAAGACGGGTCTGAGTGATAATCTATGGTTTATGTGATGAAAATGTTACTGACTGAAAGACGATGTGAGCGATCGGGGCAGTGGGGTAGGATGACGCTGGCGACGGGGGTGTATTGCGTCTTCCTGATAATCTTCAGTAGAGCTTCTAACGCCATTCGAGGCTTTTCGACATCATTGATAACGGCTCACAGGTTCATCTGATCATTCGTTTCAAGCTGTCAAGCTTTGCGATGGCCCGATGGTGGTCCATGTCTGTTTCGGAGATCCGGCGCGTTCCTGCATCGGTGTCTCCGCCAAGCTCGCAATCTCCAGGGGTCAGCAGTGCTCGATGCAAGGCATCTACTGCAACTTTTATCTTCTTTACCGCGATAAGAGCTTTGCAGCGCCCAATCTTCTCTATCAGTTCTCAATGGCGCGATATTGCGTGATTGAAGCTGCCATCAACGACCAGCTTCCATCAAGGGCAGTCCCCGTTCGACCCTGGTCCGTTCATGTGAGCAATATGCATATTTTCATGTCTAATTTCGCTCCTCGAACCTCTTTCGCCGCCAAGCTCTATCCATGGTTTACCCCGCATGCTCCTCGGCTCTTCCCCATTGGATCGCACCCCAATGACACCTTGAGCTCCCCTCGGTTCTTCGGTGGAACATCTGCGGGACCTGCAGTCCGGCTCAATTGCCCCGTCAGGGAGGTGGTCAACATTGGACGGTTGGACCCTTTCCCCGTCTCCTTTCCTCCGCCATCGGTGCAATTGTACCGAACTGGCCAAGCCTTTGGGGAAAGCTCCCCTCTTTCACCCAAAATTACGTCGAAGCTGGGTGCTGTTCGTGCCTAGCTTCAGGTTGGTTAACGGCGGCTCGAAGAGGAACGACTCAGCAACCCTCTTGACCGCAATCTAAGCTGCAGATCTAGCGGCAGGGCAGCGTAGCATCTAGCACCTGTGCGGGCGGCTTGCCGAGAAAGATGGAGCGGAGAGATGGCATCATCAGATTGGGAAGTCGCGTCGGGCCAAGTCCTGGGCGCAATGGTCCGTCCCAGGCGCGACTTCGAGATCACCGTGTCGGATGATGCGATCTCAAGGCAGTGCTGCGAGCCAAGACCTGACTACGGTGACGGATGACATATAATTCGCACCCCATTGTCCCGATGCTCGAGTCGTGTCATTGAAAAGGGACGCGACAGCCGCATCTCTTCATTCCAGAGGCAGCGGTATCCAGTCACTCGTTCGCTGTTGCAGTCTCAAAGCCCAAGGATGTCTCGACTCGTCCTCGGCCTCGTGGCCCTCACCGGCCTCCTCGGCTCGGCAGACGCCCAGAACAGCACCGGAAGCAGCGCCAACGTCAAGTGGCTCGGTCGCACGCCCTCATACAACTCTGGCACGACGTTCGGTCTTCCCTGGGCCAAGGGCAAGCACTACCCCAACTCGACCGAGTTCACCATCTCCAGCGGCGGCCCGTTGCAGTCATGGGTGACGGCCTACTGGCCCGACGGCTCCATCAAGTGGTCCGCCCACGCGATCCCCGAGTCCGACACGATCCTCGACGAGTACACCGTCAGCGCGTCTTCCGCAAACTCGACGGCTCGATTCTCTCGTGCGAAGAGACAGTCCAACAGCGGTCTTACCGTGACGGACTCATCCGACGTCGTGAGCGTCGACACCGGCAAGCTTGCCATCACCTTCCCAAAGTCAGGCAATGCGGTCGTCAGCGAGGTCAAGACTGCCTCCGGCAAGATCATCGGCCAGAACGGCAAGCTGGTCCTGCACTCGCAGTCTGGTGTTGAGGATTACGCCGAAGCTAAGGGTCAATCTGGGATTAACTACTTCAACTTCGAGAGCAACATCGAGGAGGTCACCGTCAGCAAGGACAACACCGCGCGAGCTCTTGTTACTGTCCGTGGAAAGCACCAGGCGGCCGACGGCGGTCACGATGATTGGCTTCCCTTCATTCTGCGCTTTTACACCTACGCCAACTCCGAGGCGGTGCGCATCGTCCACACGGTAGTTTACGACGGCAAGGCCGAGGAGGACTTCATCTCCGGCCTCGGTATCCGGTTCGAGGTTCCTCTTGAGGGAGAAGAACAATACAACCGCCACGTCAGAATCTCTGGTGTTGATGGAGGTTTGCTCAGCGAGGCCGTCCAGGGCATCACTGGACTGCGTAGAGATCCCGGCGCCCAGGTCCGAACCGACCAGTTTGAGGGCACCGAACTCGCTGACCCTGCGACATGGGACCAGAGAGTCACGACTAGACTTCACTGGATTCCCACCTGGAGCGACTACAGCTTGACCCAGCTGTCTCCCGACGGCTTCACCTTGAAGAAGCGCACAAAGGCTGGCCAAGGATGGATCAACATCCCTGGTGGTACTCGCGCCGGCGGTCTCGCGTACCTCGGCGGTGCTACCAAGGGTGGTCTTGCCGTCGGCCTGCGCAACTTCTGGAAGCGCTACCCTACTGGCATCGACATCACCAACGCCGCTACCGAGAAGGGTGAAATTACGATCTGGATCTACAGCCCTAACGCCCCTCCTCTGGATCTTCGTCCCTTTCACGATGGTCTCGGGCAAGAGGAATACGCCGACCAACTCGATGCTCTCGAGATCACCTACGAAGACTACGAACCCGGCTTCAATAACCCCTACGGCATCGCTCGTACCAACGAGATCTTCCTCTACGGCTTCGAGCAAACACCCAACAGAACCCTGCTGTCCGACTTGACCGACCACACCAACAACCCTCCCGTCCTCTTCGGCGAATCCGAGTACCTCGCCGAGACCAAGGCCATCGGCACCTACTGGGCTCCTCCCGTCGCCAACCCCAACGCTCAGGCTGCCAAGATTGAGGACCACCTCGACTTCTTGTTCAAGTTTTACGAGGGCCAGGTTGAGCAGCGCAAGTGGTACGGCTTCTGGGACCACGGCGACTTCATCCACGCCTACGACACCGACCGTCACCAGTGGCGTTACGACGTCGGTGGCTACGCCTGGGACAACTCGGAGCTTTCTCCTGATCTGTTCTTCTGGAACTACTTCCTGCGCACAGGACGCGAGGATGTTTACCGCTTCGCTGAGGCTCAGGTCCGCCACACTGGCGAGGTTGACGTCTACCACCTGGGCGACCTCAAGGGTCTCGGTACTCGCCACGGTGTGCAGCATTGGGGTGACAGCGCCAAGCAAGCCCGTATCTCGACTCCTCAGTACCGCAAGGTTTTCTACTACGTCTCTGGAGGTGATGAGCGCGTTGGCGAACTCATCGAGGAGCTTCTCGACACCGACAAGACTTACGGTGTCCTCGACCCTAACCGTAAGGTCCGCACCGACGGCTGGGTTCCCACTCCCAACGCTTCTGTCGCTGTTGGCCTTGGAACTGACTGGTCCGCACTTGCGGCCGGTTGGCTCATTGAGTGGGAGCGTCGTGGCCCTCGATGGAAAGAAGCCCGCACCAAGCTCGTCAACACCGCTGCCAGCATCGCCAAGCTCAAGAACGGCTTCGTCACTGGCTCTGGCCTGTACAGCATCGCCAACGGCACTCTCGGCCCGCCCCCCGCGGACCCGAACAACGAGGGTCTCGTCGCCGTCTCCCATCTTTCTGCTGTCTTCGGTCTCCTCGAGGTCGTTGCTGAGTTCATCGAGCATGCCGGCGAGGAAGTCCCTGAGGGCTTCGAGGCTGCCTGGTACGATTACTCCTACTACTACGGCGCCGGCGCAGCTGAGCAGACGGCCCGCTACGGCAAGTCCTTCGGCAGCCTCAACCTCAAGCAGGGTCACTCTCGTCTCACTGCTTACGCTGCGCATCGCCACGACAACGCGACGTTGGCTGCTCGCGCATGGAATGAGTTCTTCAACACTGACGGTTTCAAGGAGTCGTCGCCTTGGAGCACTGTCCACTTCAACGGTAGCGCAGTTCTGACTCCTATTGATGAGGCTGCTTGGGTTTCTACCAATGATGCTGCGTTGTATGGGTTGGCCTCGATCATCAACCTTGCTCTTGTAGGAGAGTACCTGAGTTAGACCATATATGGTTTCCATTGAAGCTTTTCAAAATTGCTTCACATTTCATGTACAAATTATCTTTACTTCAGTTACATACAGCAATACTATGGTTCGCAAAGCCCTTTTGTCAAGTGCCGTTACCTACCTATGTAGTGTGAACATAGATTTGCTTGTGGTACTCTTCATGGTTTACCAGTGATGAACTTCGGGTTCGGAACATTGATGGTATCTCAATTGAAAGAGTCCTTCACAATTGTCTGGTTCTGCGACTGATGTGGACTTGAGGTCTCACCCTGATGGTTTGGTCCCGCTTCTCGATCGACTGAACCTTGACTCACTCAGGAGCTCAATTCAGACCTTGGCCACTCCCAAGGTATCTCCGTTCTCTCTCTCCCTCCGTTATCATTGGGAAAGATGTCCTGTTCAAGATTTCTCCAGCACTTGACGCAGCTTTTGGTAATTTGGAAACTTCGCGCTTTTTTTCCTGCCTCAGAAGGCAATCAAGTTTCACAATAACACAACAACGCCTTGCGTAGGCACCCATCGCGAAATCATGGACGACTTAGATATTCTTGCCGAGCTGGAGGAGATGGCCAGGGCCTCACTGGTTCTGGACGAGCCAGAGAATGCCGAACCTCTCCCCGCCGATGTCACGCATCACCAACGCGACATGGACCTCGAGGTCCCTCCTGAGATACTCAACCACGTCCCCCAGGCCCCAAAGTTCGGTAAAGCGAAGTATCTCGTCAAGCTCGAGAATCCGATTCATTCACCCGATATTGTCCATCGTTTGGGATGTATTACCATGCCACACGAGGTGTTCACAGCGACCGACGAAGATGGAGACACCACCAAGTTTTGCAAGATTGGAGAGGAGGCGAAGTTTCACATATTGCAGCACTTCCGCCAGAACAAGTCCAGATTTCAACCTACCATCATCAGATACAACGTGGCCGACAAGGACCTTTTCAAGACCTCAGTGTACCCAACTCTTGGATGCGACGCCACGCTCCCGCAGAACCGCATCACCGGCGACAATGCACGTGACAAGAGGCTTCAGCCTGCCCAGGATGAGTATCCAGTATGGTACTTCTTCTACGGAACGCTGGCGGACCCCGACGTCCTTCGAGAGCAACTGGGCGTGGAGGTTAACTATCGCGAGGCATCAATCAAGGGCGGTATTTTGAAGACGTGGGGTGGAAAGTACAAGGCGCTTGTGGATGCGCGGGATGGCAAGGCGCCGCCTGTGAAGGGAAAGGCTTTTCTGGTCAAGGACAAGGAGGTGGAGGAAACGCTTCGGACTTATGAGACCGACAAATATGAGGTTACGAGATGCTTGATTGAGATGGCGGATTCTGTTGAGGAGGTCAGAGGCTTGACGTTCCGGTTTGCTGGGGAGTCGGATGAGGTAGAGTAGTGATAGTATAGGAGATGCAACCTGAGATTCGCGCATGTTTAAGTACGCAGTGCGTGTATTCAACAAAGGAACAGCAGTCTTGCGGGTGTCAATCATAATTAGATATGCCCCTGGCTTTGCGAGTCTTATCTCACCATGAGGTTCAACGCTGTTATTCCGAGTAGCTTCGTAATACTGGTGCTTTAGTAATACACCATGTCAGCAGAGGGGAAGGGCTTAGGGTGGATATTTAGAACCCTTCGCATGGTTATTTGCTTTGGAACAGAGCTTTCTGACTCCATTCATAATAGGTTCTAAGTCCTTAGCTGACAGGGCTACCGTGCACAAACCCCCCTCGGAAGGTAGCTTACTACATCCGAGACGGAGATTATAATATCGAATTATTTTATGCCAGTAATATTGACTTGCTTCTCTGCATTTGGCAGCACATTTGACATATTCGATATGGGGGATGCCGCGCAACCTTGGGGCGGCTCTCAAACCAGACGATGGGACCCTCAAATAGTGCAAGATCAAAGTCACTGGACCATGACAAACACAGTTGCGGTTATGGCTGTGCAAAGCTTTGCTGCCGACAGACTTAGGGCATTTAAAAACAATAAGCGATCATACCACACACACACTTTACATGATGGTCCATCTATTGTGCCCTGAGGATTTGAGACACTCGCATCCCGGAAGCATTATGTCTGCCCAGTGACAGTCAACAGCATATCCACATGCGCGTTCCTCACAGCCAACTCAAAAGCGCTTGAGATTGGCACGCGAGGATACAACAATGAACAGGCGAGTTTTTAATGGTTTGTTTCGTGATGTGGCGGAAACAAAATAGGGATGCTAACTGGGTCTGAGTTGGTCACCTTGATTGGGTTGCCTCTGATGAATGCTCCCTTAGCGATGCAGACATGGCATCCCAGTCTTTGACTTGACTGCTCCTGCAAACACTTCGCCCTATCGCGTACTTCCAGGTAGTCGCGCTGTATTGTGATCAAGAGTTCTATATCAATTGCTTTGCTATGACCGAGTGGTTCTCTCCAATCTGACGCTGGAAATTCGTTGTAAATCATTTTCGCTACAGCAAGCGCACCTCAGCTGAGAATAAAGCTTAAAGATCAAGCCATTGTGGAACAGCTTAAGAGATGAGATGAAAGGTGCGCCTCAAAGCTTCAAAAGAGGGCCTCTGCCTTGTGCGACGGCTCAGCTGTGCCCCAAAACGGCCTCCAATTCTGCTGTGCAGCTGACCTTCCGAAAAGGAAATGGGAAGGGCGATGTCTTCACATTACTTTGATTGGGTGGTACCCCCGAGACAAATCTTGGCCCTGGTGGAACCCGAAGTCTAGCCTGGGAGGCCGCATCTGGAAGTTGAGAGGCCCCCCGCTTACCGACTGTCGAAGAATTTAACGGCTCAGCGCGTTGCAAAACGGCACCGGCCTGCCACAATCGTATGCCTTGATTTCAGAAAGAAAATGGGGAGAAAGATGACTTTGGGGGAAGTTGATTGGTAGAGAGCAACATCCATGGGGTAGCCACGCAGCGTTACAACCGTCGATGCAATATTCGACGGCTCAGCGTTGCTGACAACACTGTGCAGCGTGTGAGCATTATGTTGGCTTACCTCCATGAAGAAAACTGGGATGAAGACGACTTTGGGTGGAATTGATTGCTAAAGAAGCTGCATGTGGATACTAGGCAGCGCATCAGCTGGTGACGTTGAACGGCTCAGCACAGCTACGCGGGGCAACATAAGAGAGCAAAAAGAACCATTTTCGAAAAGAAAATGACGACCGGGGCGACCTCCAAAGAAACTGATTGGTCGATGAAGCTGCATGTGGGTAGCTGACACGGGCGACGACAATAAGCTAGTCAGCCCTACGGCTCAGCAGTGCGTCTGCACCTGAAGGCCTCTCAATTCATTCAGGAAAAGAAAATGGCGAAGAGAGCGTGTCATAAACAATTTGATTGGATGTTTGCCCCCACATTGATGTGCTTCAGCAGCCAGGAAGGTCAGCCAGCCCAATCATCATCTTTAGACGTCGCCAGCGCGATGGCAGAGAGGGTTGGAGGGGCCAATTAGCCAGACCAAAAGTTGGCGTCTCATGGTTTTCCTTTCCACTTGCCTGGCGCACTGATCGCATTTCTTGCCTCACTTTTCTACGAGCTGAGCCATGTGGGGCTAACCAACCGCCGGAAAACCAATCGACGCCATCGAACAACCTTGAACTCCCGAGTTCCTGTTCCTAACATTGCTAGACCTTTCCAATTGACGAGGAAGAGAGAACACTTCGCTGAGCCGCTGCAAATGCGTGGCTGGCCAACAATATTATCAGTCAGTTGACTCAGCCTCCTTGCATTGGCAGAATGATGACCTCTTGAATTTTCAAGTACTTCAATAATGCTTAACATCCTCTGTCAAAGCGATTCCCCTTGGGCCTGTGACCTTCGCCCCTCGAAACGGGTCGATTGTGATCCGGACGCAGCCGATTCACGACCAGGTTCCATGGCGGGCATTCAAGCAACTCTCTCCCGCTTTAGAGGCCAGATGATTTTTCAAGATGTCCGCTCTCGTAAAAGTCTTCCCGCAGCCCCATTCATTCCCTTCAGGTGTGATTCCAAGACATTGGTGTTTCCCCGAACCCCCAGTGTGGCTGTCCGCGTGTCTTCTAAGATCGCTATGCCGAGCGAATGCAGTTCCACATGGAATTGAATCCTTCAGAAAATTACAGACGAAAGGCTTGTCACCAGAATGAGAGGACATATGAGAAGTGAGATTGAAGCGTTTTTTGAACTCCTTCGAGCACACCGGACAGGTGTGGGAGGTCACTGCTGTTTTGGCCCTCTTGACTGACCCTGAGGTAGGTAAGTCGGGCGACTGAGACGAGTCTCGGTTCGAAGGGTCCATCTCGTTACGGTCCCATCCTGGGGGTGCCATCGCTAACGTCCGGTAAACTTTGGTCGTATGAGACGACGCTGACGACGCCATGATCTCTTCCGCCGAAGGAAAAATGACATATTTACCGTCTTTGGTCGGCTGCCCGTGCATCTCACGCAGGTGTCTCTCGAGCTCTGAGGAAGTTGCAACACCAATAGCAGACGTCGGGCAACCTTCGAAGGAGCATGTGAACGGTCGCAAATGTTTCTCAATATGGAGATCGCGCAGGGATGCAGCCTTGAACCCGCTTGTGAAATGGTAACAGCTTGGCCAGGTGCATTTGTATAAGTCCTGGCCATACGTGTCGAAAATTTGATTGACACCGCCATCGGCTGGATCATTGTAGCTCAATGTTTCGATACGATGTCTAACGGAATTAACTTCGTCGAATACGTTGAGCGCCGATTCTCCCTTCTTCATGTCTCCTGAGCTTCTCAAATATTTACTCGTTGATACTACCGCACGTAGAAGGCGGTCGAAGAATGGCACTGCTGCCAGCTGCACAAACTTTTGTCTGTTTCGGTCTGATATCCGGGGGATGATTGTCGGTTCAGTCCAATGAATGTCCAGAAAGCAATCTAATGACTCGGAGACCTCATCGATGAGAACATGGTCATCGACTGTATCTGTCAAGCCTGATTGTAGGTGCCGTATCCAATATAAGGCAGCGTAGTCCATGAAAAGGAAATGTCCTCCCCGAATCCACGCATCAACCTCTGGATCGTCCGGCCTGAACCCAGGCAGGTTTAGATACTCCACACAAAGGATAGCAAGCTTGATATTAACTGCGACTGGGTCGACATACGCCTTGTCAATAAGGAACCTAGATATACTTGCGCATCAGTAAAAAATTCATCTATAGACTCCCCCAATCAGCTTTTAGGCCTACCTCTTAGCAGTGTTGTGAACAAGATCCACGGTTCCATTGTAATCCTCTACCATGGAACCGCAAAAGTCCTTTGGATGGCCACGAAACTGGCGCTTTTTGAAGTCGATGTCTTGCTGTTCCAGGTCCATTGATTTTGCGACTTGAATTTCCTTCCACTGAAGCGGTCTTTTGGCGCACACTAACCATCCAAGAAGCAATCGAAAATACTTTTGCAGTCTCTTCGCCGCGTTTTGGCTTGAGATTCTGATCATGATCCGCTCATAGCTAAGTAGACAGAGTCAATGTTGCGTCTCTGTGGAGCGTCTTCTTTTAAGGACCTACGCATCGGATATGCCTTGTGGGAACGTCCCGGCTTTCATTTCAGTCTGGACATCTTCGTAAGTTGCTTGTTCGTATAGGTTCTCGCATATCAGTTTGGCGAGCAAAAACATCCCTTGCGCAGAATTAGTAAAGACCTCGGAATGACATTGCCTAATACTCACCCCCTGAGGAATCGGTAGTCCTTCGAGCGATAAAGGCACTCTCTTCGTGCGTAAGATCGAACTTGACATGTATCTTTGCGGCCCATGCGGATGAGTAAAGGGCAATATCGCTTTTGTTATCCTCGGGGTGGATTTTAAGAGAAGCGATGCCTCTGAAGTCTTTCCCGGCTATCCCATCGTCCTGACTCACGAACAAACAACGGACCTGTTCTGAGCTTTGGGGCTTCAGACTCTCCACCAGTTTTCGAAACCATTTGGTTATGGCCAGCCTCTGGTCTCGGGGGCACTCGTCAATCCCATCCAGCACAATGTAAACGCTGGTGGCGTTTATAATGGCTACATCGAGGAGGAATTCGAGTTCAGAGATTGTTCTCAGCGTGGCCTCGGTGCTTGTCTTGTAGGCGTCATAGAAGTACGGCATGAGGTCGGGTTGCAATTCAAGAAGTTGAAGCAACAAGCACCGTGCAATTGACTCAAAATTATTTCTTTCAGGATCCTCGGCTTTGCAGTAGAAGAACAAGACACTGGGCTTGTGGTCAAGAAGTTTAGCCTTGTCGATTATCAGAGATGTAAGCACTGTTTTCCCCGCTCCCGGTATCCCATTCAGCCAAAGCAAAGCGGGAATGGAAGGAAACTCATTGAACCAGGTCTTGAACTGTCGTTTTGCAAAGAGCCAGCGGCCGGTCTCTGGGTATTCAGATCGAATCTGAGAAAGCTTTTGATGCTCATTCTTCATGTTTGGGCTTTGTAGCCAACCAATGACTTCTTTCCGAACCCTAGAATGAAATTCGGAATTCTCTTTCAATTGCTGGGCTTCAGTTGCCTGTCGGCGTTGTCGCATATCAGCAAGAGTAATGCTGCCCAACAGCAGCTCACGATGATGAGACATCGCTGAGAGCAGGTCGGAAAACTTGGTCTTGTATGTCTTCCACGTTGCTTTGAATATTTGCTGCGTCCCTTCATGTAAGAGAAAGTAAAACGTTAGAACATGCGTGGTTCTTTGGCTTGTCGCCCAATTTTCTGTTGCTATGTAGCTTGCTTCTGACAACGATCACGGGAATAACTCACTCGGTTGTTGAAGATATTTTAATGCCCTCTTGTGGAACTCCAATACATCTAAGTAGATGCCTACCAAGGTTTCGGCCATCTCGGGATCATTGGGGAAGAGATCCCTTGCTTGAAGCACAGACTTCAACGTCTTTTTAAGCTCCTTGTAGGTGTCTAGCAGTTCAGAAAATGCAGTGGCATATGTATCACCTATCACAAGTAGGAGTTTCCACGGCCCCTTAGTCCATTATGCATGTTAGAAAGTCTTGGGTAGCATAGGTACTTATGTTTGCAGCGCAACAAGTGGGCATGGCGATCATGGATTTGGCTGCGAGAACTTACCCAAATAAAAGCAAGCACTTCCGACGTCTGGCAGAACACGTCTATGACCTTCCCGAATTGGGACATAGCTTCAATGAAACCTCGAAGCTTCGTGAGGTTTTGCTGACGCCGACCATTGTGCAACTTCGTCTGGAAAGCATCAAGCTTATGACGAAATTCGTCCGCAGACGAAATTTCGAAGTATTGCTTTTCCTTGTTGTTTAGTTCAGCTTTGAACTTGTTAAGTGCGTCGTCAAAGGGGTTGTATCGGGCCCCAGACAACTTTTCAGGGAGCGACGACATTATCACTATGTCCCAAAAATGATCTGGACGATGGCCCAATGCGATACCATTGATGGTGAGAAAACGCATTTCACATTACCCGCTTTGCATCCTTATCAGGCTCGGTATTAAAACAAAGGGTAATGGAAAATCAGGCAGCCATTCGCCACGTCAGCTGACCAACAAGGCAGACAAGGCAGACACAACCCCTGCTCTTGAATACGACATGCATGAGACAAGGTGAGGCTGTGCCAGGAGCACAAAATTGAAAATTCCGGGAGATTTGTTTCCTGGCTCTGAACCCTGATCATAACCTCCTCTCAGAGCGAAATATGGCAGCCTCCAAGCGGAAATTCTCCGCCTTTCAACAGGATGAGTACCAGAATGAATCCTTCATGTTTGATTCAGGTGGTTTTACGTGTGGCGCTGAGAACTCGGAACACATGGATCATTGTAATGATTCCTTTGACCTGGACACGAGCCACTTGATCAGCTTCGATGACGATCTCTCATGGACGTTTGAACTTGACGAAGTTTGCTTTGGCACTGTGAGTTTCCATGATAGTCACCGAATGCATATTAATATTCACTCGAAATGTACAGATCGTAGGGCTTTGCAGCCAGCTAAAAACAAAACTTCAAGAAGGTTTCAGACTAGGGCCCGACTCTAACTGCTTTTTGGACGTCCGTCCTGTTGGCTCTTATTTCGGACTGTATTCATCAACTATTTTGGTGGCCTTATTGGACAAGTGCGTCTGTGAGGTACTCCAGAAGTTAGCTCGCGGTAGATACTTGCGCCTACAAGGCACCATATCTGCTGAGCAATGGGCCAGCTCAGTCAAGGAGTCGCAGAAACAGCAGAGCGACTCAATTATCATGTTTATTGACATCATAGTATACGGAATAATGGCAGATGCTTCCACTGTCGGTGACGTTCTTTGCGATCTAGATATCACCTTACAGCGACCCAACTTTGACCTCAACGGCCTGAAGTATATCAATCCTCATTATTTTGAATTGAGCCATTCGTCTGAGATGGACCTCATTCAAGAAAACGGGCATTTTTCGACTTTGACAGCCGAAAGTCAGGAAGAAATGGAAGGTGGGAATGAACAGACAAAAGTCAGCGCTTCGGAAAAAGTCGACTCAATCCTAAATTCTCTCACACACCAAAAGATTCTGCAGGAACGCATGGCCGACAGAAGAATTAAGAGCATGCTTCTCCCGTAAGTAATCTGCGAGACTTGTATTATTTGTACTCGTGCAAAGGCCTTCTGAGTCTGGATAACGCTTAAAATACCTTACCAATGCTCATTTATTCTGCAGTCATCAGAAAGTCGCCATTGATTACATGCTTCGCAGAGAAAGTGGGCAGCTTCCTTCGAATTTGAGCCTATGGCGTAGCGGTGAAGACGATGAAGGCATCAAGCTGTGAGTACCTATGTATTGATTCCAAATATCGTCTGCACGCTTCGGTCCCTGACTCCAATGGATGACAGGTATCATCACGTCATAACTGGTTCAAAACGACGGGATCCCGCTGAGTCTCAAGGTGGCATCATTGCCGATGAAATGGGACTCGGCAAGTCTCTGGTGGTTCTTTCTGCTATTGCTGGGTCTGTTGAAAGCGCATCTCTCTTTCTCCATAATGACCTACAGCCTGAAAACTCAAGCACAAACTTCAAAAGCCTGAGACGCTCAAGTGCAACTTTGGTAGTCGTACCGTCCTCCCGTAAGTACTCAAAGCTCTGAGATAACCCGCTGCTACCTACATAGACCCGAACTGACTTGGGAAAAGTACTGATCGACAACTGGATTGATGAAATACGCAAGTAAGTTGCCTCGTTTGCTCCCTAAACTCGATGTCATGGTCCCATCTGGGGCTTGGTGTCGCTTATTCTGCCCCATGCGACCACGTTCCGGATACTTGCTACCTACCTACTAGGTAGTAAGTGCTATGAATGACAGTGACACGAAACAACTCTGACTGAAACTTCTTCACAGGCATACTCATACCGGTAGCCTTACATTCTTCAAGCATCATGGCAACAAACGCAAGAACTATGCACGTGGCTTATTTGAGTCTCATGTTGTGTTTACCACGTACGCCACCGTTGCTTCAGAAGCAAGCAAGGAAGACGGAGAAATCAACAACATTTTTTGGTATCGCATTGTGTTAGATGAAGGTTTGCAACGAGTTCTTAATAGCTTCTATTTGCGGGTCAGGTTACTAATTTTGTTTGCATGTTCACAGCACACGATATTCGAAACCATTTGACGAAGCAATTCCAGTCGATGAACAGGTTGGCAGCAAAGTACCGGTGGTGTTTGACAGGTACACCTATTCAGAACAGTCTCGAAGATCTCGGGTCCCTCGTCACGTTTCTGAAAGTTCCGGAACTGGAAGAACTTCCTGTCTTCAGACGTTTTGTGTCCAACAAATGCAATGCTGCCTCAGCAAAGAGTTTTGAGCCACTCAAGACACTTCTGGAGTCGATATGTCTGAGAAGAACCCGGCAGACAATCAACATACCCGATCCCGTTCAACAGATCAAGACAGTAGACCTCACTGATAATGAGCGTCAACAGTACGCTTCGATTATAGAACAAAGCAGCAAGCTCATTCAGCTGGCGGTCAGCAAGCGGGGAAGTCGTAAATTGAATACCGCCGTCCTCCAGTCTATTCTCCGTCTTCGCCTTTTCTGCAATAACGGGATGAACTCACTTCAAAAGTCATATGCAACAGGTCTTCCAATTGATCCAGACGAAGCCTTAAGTTATTTGCAATCGCAGGATGAAGCATATTGCGTGTACTGTTCAGGAAATATTTACACGCTCGAAGGGTCTCGAAGCACAGACGGAGGCTTGATCGTCGATGGTTGCACGCACTTAGTCTGTCGGGGTTGCTTCCCGCAACACCATTCCGCCAAGCGCAGATGTCCCCAATGTTGCCCAAAGGGTACTAAACGCGACAAAGCAGGGCCGCAGACTTGTACCACGGTGGATGTCGCCGGCGACGCCGGCGAGTGTCGACCCGACTACCCATCTAAATTGCTATCATTCTTGAATGATGTCAAAGAAGACACGAGAGGACTCGCAAGACACAAGAGGTAACCGCCCCTTGTTCTGGAAGCTCAAACAAAGGATGCACTAATACATGCCAGCATTGCCTTTTCTTCGTGGAAGAAGACTCTGGATATCGCCCAGCAGCTTCTAATGCAACATGGAATAAAGTCATGCTGCATTCACGGCTCGCTATCTCTTTCCGATCGGCTGAAAGTTTTGAAAAGTTTCCGGTCCCCCTTAGGCCCGGACGTGCTGCTGATGACGCTGGGTACTGGCGCTGTGGGGTAAGTATGGTGCATCAGACGCCTTGCTGAACTGCTGATGTTGATGGGAGCCCCAGTTTGAACTTGGCCATAGCCACAAGAATCTATCTTTTCGAGCCGCAATGGAACCCCGCCATTGAGCTTCAAGCAGTTGGACGCGCCCTAAGACTAGGACAAGCGAAGCACGTGACAGTAGTCCGTTACATCACGAGGGGAACGGTCGAGGATGTAAGTATCTATCAGTACCTTCTGTCGGAAATGGCGAGCAAGTAACTGATGGTCGGCCTTCAGAGTAATGTGCTGTCAAGACAGGAGAAGAAGCTTCGACTAGCAGACGATGGGTTTTCGCAAAAGCGAAAGGAGCACTCGTCGGAAAAGCTGAAGGCCTTGTCGGTATGTGATTCAATCTTCCGACTCGAAGCGCTGCTTACACAATCTAGGAGATGTTTGGTGTTGACCTCGAGGGTACAAGTACAAGTTCATCATCGACCGACTGAAGATCTAAGTACTACTTCAAAGTGAGTCTTATACATCAAGGTAAGGGCTTGCTGAAGCTAACGGCGCGGTCGGCGGGCGTAGACGACAATGGGGATAATGATAATAACGACGATTATAAAACCAATAAGGACAGCGACAACAATAGGGATAGGGAGATAGAAAGGGACGGGGACGGGGGCAACAATTATGAACACATTCATGAATGGAAGAAGAAATATTATAGAACGAAACAATTTAACTAAGTCAAACAAAATAGTGACTATGAGACCTAATAGAGACAGGTCTAAAAAGGCTTAATTACGAGTTTAATACGTTGTATGCCCGGTTGGTCAGAAGCATCCGCCCGGACAGCAAGGCCTGTGCGAATAGGCCAGTCTAATTTTTGCGTACCTTGCAATGCGTCCCACTGCCTCCGGCATTCCTGCCAGCTCCAAACAATACTTTGCTCAACGGAAAGCGGACTTGCGCGATCCTGCAAGTTATTGAATTCGGGGTCTCAGGAATGCTCGTGGCTGAGCACTTTGCTGGGACTTCTGCCTTGAAGACCTCGTAACAACGTAAAGATACGAATACGCAAGTCATGGTCCAAGTCTACTGGGCATCAGGGACTTCAGCTCTTCGCACCCCCATGCGGTATTCGTACCATACCACTGTAATGCAGCGCGCCCTATGCTGGAGCGGGGACCATGTCGCGTTAAATGGAGCGCGAATTTGTCGCGTGGCGGCGGGGGGGGGGGGGGGGGGGGGGGGGGCGGGGGGGGGGGGGGGGGGGGGGGGGGGGGGGGGGGGGGGGGGGGGGGG